>VDFB02270210.1:0-44836 GCA_007258455.2 Sequoia sempervirens | reverse complement strand
TTGCTCTCTTCTTCAAAAATTTACTTTATCTCCAAAAATCTTCTTCAAAAATTTATCTTTTGTAACTTTGGGAGAGAGACAGCCTTCTCAGAATTGAACTTTTGAAAGAATGAATTGAAAATGACAAGTTCGACCTCTTATAAAGTTGAAGAATATGTTTTTTCTCTGGATTTGTCGAACTTAGACTTTCTTTATTTCGTCCACCATGGCGATTTAATCTTTATCGAAAATCTTCAAGACAAGTTTCTAATTTTTATCAAGGCACCATCCTTAGCCAAAATCTTCTATATTTTCTTTTGAGTTCGAAAATTTTATAAGTGTTGAATATTAAAAATTTCTTCAAAGTGTTGGAAAATATTCTAAGTGTTCAATTTTGATTTTTCCAATCTTTTAAATCATGGTAAATTATGGCGAAATTTACTTGTCCATGGATATCCCCTTGGCGAATTTTACCCACTTAGCTTCATGGCGGACTTGAGGCTTGCTTGGACATATTCATGTGTGGGCAGACTTCAAGACTTTCTTACCATCTCCTTTTGGGCGGACTTTGAGTTTTCCATGCCATCCTATGTCTAGGGCAGACTTCACCTTTATCTTGCCATTCATTCTCTAAGCTTGGGTGGACTTGATGATTTGCTTGCCATCTCCCATCTCTTCCCTAGGCGGACTTCATCAACACTTAGGCATTTTTTTCTTCTTGGCCTAGGGTGGACTTCATAGTAGTTTGGACAAGCATCATTCTTGAAAGCCAAGGGAGGACTTTGCCTGTGCTTGGACAAGTGTATGGCGGACTTCAAGGTTGGTCTTGCCATCCACTCTTTAGGCTTGGGCGGACTTCAATTGATATTTGCCACTTCTTGGCGGACTTGACTTGTATCTTGTCATTTCGTATCCTCCTTCTTGGCTGGGCGGACTTTGATCTTCACATGCCAAGGCTTGACTTGGCTTGATCTCTGCCATTTCCATTTTCTTCTAGGCGAACTTCATCCTTGTGCTAAACCATGTGCATGGCGGACTTGGTGATGCTTATGCCATGAATTTCTTGCTATCATCTAGATCATCTGGAACAAAACCCTCGCCTAGATATTTTTTTCTTTCTTTTTAGACTCGGAGGCACAAAATTTTCATTCTGAAGATGAAAACATTGACACCATGACCTGTGGGGCCCAACCCTAGTTCAACTTTCAAAAAAGTTGGAAAAAGCAAAAAGCAAGCGAAAAAGTTGCTTCCCAAATTGGTCCCAAAGTGCCAAAAATAGAAAAAGCAAAAAAGCAAAATCCCTAAAAAATAGGAAGTGTCAAAATTGACTCAAAGCAATGGCGTTCTTCATCCTCCAGACCTTTTGAGCACTTTGACGATGTTTATGCACTATTTTGGGCTTGAATTCTCTATTTGACTCGGATGATTCCTCAAAACTCTAACTCCAAACTCTCAAAGCAATGAGCTTATGAAATTGCAACGCTAAGGAAAAACCATAAAAATCAAACTACTGTGGGTCCCCATTTGCAATGGGGCGATGTGTGAAATAAGTCACAATAGCACCTACAAAACCCACTTCTCAAAATTTTCCGAGAAAAAATTGCCTCATTGCCTCCACCTCTGAGGGGTTCTTGCATGCTCATGAAAAAGTCATTTTTTTTTAAATATGACATTTTGAGTTCATTTAGAAAGACATTCTCAACAAAGCCCGCATCTCAGAATTTTTTCGAAAAAAATGGCTCTCGGTGAAGCTAATTTTAGCCTCTGTAAAAAAATTGTTCAAGCATAATCGTGTGCACAGTCATTCTTCCAGATTTTCAATATGCAGTTCTCTCAAATAAAATTCAAGAGAAAATTGGTCTTGATTCACGATTTTGTGAAAACACTCGACACCAACTCGCATCAAGTGCATCTAGTGGTTGATTTGGACAAATTGACAAGCGTAGGCACCATCACACTCCAGAATCTTTGAGCAATCTGGGTTACTTGAGGCAACATCTTTTCCCAACTCAGCACAAGACATCAAGTTTGTAATTGCTTGTGTTAAGCATTACAACCCCACTTCGCGGGAAATCCAGTCAGTAGATGGGCGAACAATTTGCAACCTCAAGCTAGCAGATATTGAGAGGTGCTTTGTTATTCCACCATGTGCAAACAACTTGATAGTGTCAATGGAAGAATGTGAAAAAATGTTTAACACGTGAAAGGAACAATGCCAAAAAAGAATGGCAGAAAGGTGGCTCAAAGATAAACGAAACAGTTTGTCAAGGAACGTTGGACGCAGAGAATCCAAGGATGAGTATGCAATCATGATTACTCTACTCAACTGTGTCATGGGTCAAGCAGAAGTGCACAAGTTTCAACCATGGATGTTTTACATCATGTGTCAACTTGTCAACAACAAAGAACACTACGACTAGCCTGCTTTGATTAGTGACACTCTTCACAACTAGATGACATGATTCTTCAAAGCCCATGAATTCCATATGGTTTCATACCTCATATATCTGATAGCCTTTCAAGGCCAGTTTAGAGGGTTGAATACCGTTGGAACTATGGGTGTGCAGCGAGTTCATGAGCATTTCTCACAACTAGAATTTTCACAGTTAGAATGACACTTCAAGCGGGTAAATGACCTTTTTCTAATGCACAGGGTGAGGCATCTTGACTACAAGTCACATATATGCTATTCACCAGAAGCCAGATTGGCAATGGCAGATTGGGCCGATTGATTCATCCAATTCCCCACATTTTCCTACATTCGCGTATATGGTTTCTTAGCTCATCCAGCCATGTTACCCCGCTATCCATCAGATAAGGTAGTATTAATGGAGTTCTTAAGGAAATTGCATGAAATCCACACTTTTCTACTTAACAAATGCAAGTCAGCTACCAATTTCCCTTTTGGGATGGATATATAGAGATGCAAGACAACAACGGACACCAAGTTGATGAGCAATGAAATGATGAAGCTTAATCTTAAGTTTCTCATTGAAAAGCGTTCATACGACCCTTGGGGTCTCTTGGCAGCTCACCTTGGTGGCAATTCTTCACATAAACCTACCATGGAGGATTTCTGGTTTAGTTGTGAAGATGAGTTTGAAGTGCGCAAGCACAACTACAGTAGATTTACTCTTCCATATATAGTTGATTTCTTATTAGAGGATCTAGAAAGTTTATTGGATGATAATGGGGAAGCCATACTTCCCACATATTTCAAAGATCAAATTGATCGTCAACCACTTCGACCCATTGATTGGTATGTCAAAGAGAGCACCTCCATCGAGGAAAGGACAATTCGGGTTGTAAGGAACAAGCAGCTATTCCTAGATAGCAAGAGGATGTGGAAGCTAGTCACTCCAATTACAAAGCCACCATCAGTTGCCACCACACTACCTTCCACTTCCAGATCAAAACCCAAGGTTAATGCAATGAACAATCCTCCAAAGGGTTCAAAGAACTATAGGGTGCCAATGAATTTGAAAGAAAAGATGCAAGTTGATGTAAATCAGCAAGAACAACAAATGGATGCAGCCACATATATAGTTGACGTAGTGCCAGAAGTTGAAACAGAGCCTCCCAATCTTCTGTCACCACCGCAGTCGTCTCCAATTCACATTGACTTGGAGCCTGATTCACCAGTCCATGACATCTCCACACCAGCTCATTCATCAGGAGTTGATGAGACTAGAACTAATCCTCCCAGTGAAGTTAATCGAGACTCTTCGTCTTGGCTTGAGAACCTCATGGGTAGGAAGAGGAGAAAGTTGTCTTACCAATTGAACTTTGCAAAGTTTGATAATGTCTACCAAGAAACATCAAACAAGAAACTCAAAAAGCAAGTTCACGTGGAGAAGACTGCTAACCATGAGATTGTCATCAAGATTGCAATGCCACCAGTTGACAAGAGCGCCAATGAGGTCGAGGTCGATGATTTCACATTGGTCAAAGCCAACCTTGGTAGAAGTACACGACAAGCTAATGTAAACCTCTTTGAGGTTGCAGCAGTTAACTTGAAGGAAAGAGTGGTCAAAGATGGTGAAGACAAGGCAGCCCTCAAGGCTGAAAATCAATAGTTGCAGCAGTACATCTCCAACCTTCGTCACAGTACTTCACATGTCACTGCCTTGCTCCCACAGATGCTGGAATTACCTATAGAACAAAATCAACTAAGTTGGTTATTTATGGGAAACACCCGAGAGACTGGGTAGAAGAGTTCGTCACCAAGGGTTGATTCATACTTGCAGAGATGTACCAATTGAGGTACAACGCCCACGACCTTCGCTCAGAAATTCAGGAGTCAGAGCTAAGCATGGGGGAAAGGAAACCCAAGAATGTGATCATTTCTCACTTGACGATGGTGTATGATTCAATCACTATGGAGGAAGAAAAGCAAAAGCTTTTTACTTGGAGAGAACAACAAATCTTTAGGGTAAAAACATAAGAAGCAATCTCTGTAGAAATGGTTGAATGTAGATAGAAGGTGGCAAGTGCACTCAAGTTCGTAAGAACATTCGTGTCACAAGTCCCTTATCAGTATCAACGTGAGGAGGTGAGTACATTGAGCTTGATGAAGTACAAACACAGTTTTAGGACCTCATCCGTAGTAGTTTCAATGGTGACCCTATTGACTATAAGTTGAGTCAAGTTGCAGCTATGTCAACAAAGTTTGATGACGCAACTAAAAGGAGAAGGGATTTTCAAATTCAAATAACGGATGGTGAGATGTTGCAGAGACATCACATCGTGCAAAAGAGTATCAGTGCTCCAGATGATGAGGCAGTTAACAACTTCTTGGAGGATATGATTGCTCGAGTAGGAAACCAATGAACTGTCAGTTGAGATGTGCAACCACCTCCAAAGATAGGATTTAAAATAGTAGTTAAACTTGACGCCTTTACCAAGTTAACTGACTGTCTTCTTTCATGCATGTTTATGTTTGGAGACACCTATTGTATAGTTGGAGTTCTTTTTCGTTTTAGATCAATTAACTGATGTAGTCTTTCCAGTTAACTGTTAGTTATCTTTGTTTAGACATAGGAATAAATCTTGCTGATTGGCAAGACTAATTGTTAACACAGAGATTTTAGGGTTCCCTACTCTTGTGTTTGACTATGAATAAGAGCAACCTTGCTCATTATTGTTTAACTATTATTACTATAACAAAATTGTTGAGCCTTAGTGCCTTCAAGCTTTGCTAGTCAATATTTGTTCACTTTGTTCAATGCAATTTGGTTTATCGTATATTGTATGTTTGTCCTCTTGATACAATTTGTTGTCTCAAACGTGTAATTATTGTTGGAGTTTGAGGAAATAAATCTTATGTTGATAGTGCTTTGATCCAAAGCCTCAAGATCTTTCAATATTGTTGATTTTATAATCTTTGTTTTGATCTACACCTCAGAAGTACAATGAGTCTTTGAGGGAATTTTGAGATCAAGTTTATCCATTATTGCTTCTAGATTAGATTGTGTAGAAGTTTTTGCATCAATACTAAATACTTTCATATGGATTGTGGAAACTTGATATCATTAATCAAGTTTATTGTTTGATGTTTTGCTTTTATAATCTTTGTTTCAACTTTCATCTGAAAGTACAATGAATCTTTGGATGTGTTTTGGAAATAAGTTTGTTTAAGCTTCTTGTTTACCAAATCATTCCCCGTTTACTTCTAAATCCTCTTGCTCTGAATTTACTCGAGGAGATAGAAGCATTATAAGTTTAGGCCTAGTTGTAATTGAAGTTACAAAACCAGAGAAAACCTCAGCTACAATGCAAAGGGTTGTATAACCTTGTGCTCTCAACTGATATAAAAAGATAGGAATTTAGTTTACTTTTTTCTTTTTACGCATAATCAACAAAAGAGGGAGCTTCCCCTCCTAATTTGAAGAGCAATCTAACTATGCATAGTTGTTCGTTTCCAATACGCACACCAGAGGTCCGAATTGAAACACCAACATGCCTCATATCCAACTTCTTAACATTTAGCACATGTTAGTACCCCTCATTAATGGTGTGAAGTGAAATCATACTCATCTCCTCTTGTATGCCAAGCCACATGCCATTAGCATACCACACTACTTCATCTAAATCATGTTTAAATTTGATAGCTTACAATTCCTTAGAGTAATACTTATCGTCTCAACATTACTACAAGTATTGCAACTTTTTGAGCGAATCCAACTAGCAATCCCCAAGCAAGAACTTACCCTTCAATATGGCTACCATTCAATCCCAAAAAATGGCCTTCTCCTTGCCATTCCTTGCTCTAAAACTATCCCCTTCCACAATAATGTGGCATGCTCTTTCAACTTAGTCTAGGCAATTCTACATATTTGCAGATTTGGGATGTCTCAAATTTGAATTAACTCCTTTAAAAGGAAATAGCTCCATCCACACACTATGGCCAATCCTAGATATGGTTCACAACAATATTTCTTCTCTATTAATATTAGCCATTCTTACACATTCCTACTCTTCTTCATCCTTGTCTCACTCCTTGAATTGCCAAGGTCATCTTGTTGGACAAACCCTATCCTAGGATCCACTTCCACCACACCAATCATTTATTCCATCCTCCTTAATAGTTCAATGATTTCATGTAATCTCGCTACCACATGGGCAATCCAAAATCGACCCACACTAGCAACTCTTTTGAGCAACATTGTCAATTGTAGACTAACAATCACTATGGGTGTGGCTACAAGCAATACCACACAAATTGAGGTCACTTGGATCATAAGATGTCAATTTCCACTAGACAAAGGGCACCTCGCTCTAATACCACTTGTTGTGGGGCAAGGGCCTCAAGTCCAATGAATGATTTTCAAACTAAATAACTTAGCACAAGCACACGTGGTGGACAAGGAATGAAAACAAAATTTAACTCACAATCTTATTATTGTTGGTAGAATCATTACAACATGGCGCACATGCTTATAACTTGGTGCACAACTAAAATATCAAAATTAAAATGATCTTCAAATTCAAAATCTATAATTTTTTTATGGAGTGTGTGCAATATCAAGAGACCTTGGGGATATGTGCTTATGCACATCAAGGGCATACTAAACTTATCACAACCCCATAGATTTTGGGACAATCTCCCCAAATTTTTCTGTTAAGACTACATCCTATCTACTCAATGTGGATCAATATGGATATAGAATCTTCATAACACATTAAACATTGTTGCCAACTGAGAGCCTAAGCTCTTAGCAATCCCAAGTTTTGGCATGAAGTTGAATTTGAACCAGCACAAGGAAACCAGCTTAAATTTTGATCTTGCTCAAGGACAAGTTGGCAACCATCTTGAATAATGAATCAATAGAGCAAAGTCAAATGTAGTCCTATACATCTAAGGAATATCAGATAAATACCACATGGCTTAAACTATCTTGAAAAAAGGAGAGAAGAAAGAACCTTTTATGAATTACAATGTCAAGAAAGCCACTAGCAAATCCCTTCGCATCAAGGTAGCATTGACCATGAATTATTATAGTCAATACAAAACACACATTCAAACTTCATCATGTTAAGTGAGAAACTCTATTAGGGATTCTCTTGCATCAAAAATTCACACTACTTTTTATGTTGAAATTAATGGCATTGAGATGAGTATTAAAATCTATGTCAACAGATGAAAGCAATTATATTTCTTAAAAGGTGATTGTAAACATAAATGTTGTTTTTAAGGTCACAACATAGCAAGACAAAAATTTGGCATATGAGACTTCCCTTCTAAAATTCTACAAGTAGATTTTTTTTTCTATTAATCCTTTATGTTATTCAAGTTTTGTACCCATGGGCTTTGACACCTTGACTGAGTACATTGCCAATAGGTTGTGGAATATTGGTATGTGTAACGAAGTACTACATTTGTGAAAACTACAAGTTAAAAATTAATGGCAAGCCCACTTTGCCTATGATCATTTACATATTCAAGAGGTAAATTCATGTATTAGGGGAGAGAACGCAATGGTTGAGTAGGTTCCAATAGTTTGGTAATGCTTGGAAATATAACAAGCCTTTTTTTGTTTGGAATAGAAGTTATTTAATGACTTCAAAACTAGTATTTGGAAAAAAACTACTTGTTAGGACAAGTCAAGCCAAAAAATAAAAATAAAAATTATGTGATTACATATAGGTACACCAAAAATATGACTTAGTGTTCATATTATGAACCAACTTTTTTTCTTTATATCTAATCTTCTAAATGCTCAGATCTTATTCATCATTCTATAAAAATTTGGTTAGTTGATATGAAATCCAAATGGATGCAACAAACCAATCAACATAGGGTGCCCAACTACTAAGACCTCTTCCCAATCGAATATGCCATAGGTTTATCATAGCCATCAATAATTAGTGAACTAGCTGCTATAAAATTCACTCAACCATACACCTACATAAAAATAAAAAATAAAAACAAAAAAATCCCATATTTCTATTATCAGGGCAAGAAGTGAGGTCTTGGATTTCAATCCAAGAAACATCTTAATTGAGTTGAGTTGAATCATAAGATAGATAGGTAAGTAGATGGGTCAGAGTAATATACTCTTTACTTTCTGCATTATTAGTTAACTAAATTTCAAACATACTGTGCCTGAAAATTGTCTGAACTGAAATTATCTACTATATTTTATGCCACAAATTGCAAACCAGGATTTTACAACAAAACCTTTTCATTGTCCTTTTTCAACATGCACAACAGAAAACTACACCTCTTGGGGCTATTTGTGAAAAAATGTATCATGGCAAAACCAAAATTCTTAGCTTACTTCCTGTTTCCTATAAACATGATTCTCCTGCCATTGGATCCAAGCTCTTCTCAATTCATTCATCTCTTCATCTGGAATAGCAGACATATTGAGTCTTTCCAACCATCCCTTCCAAAGAGGTTTTAATGGATCTAAGTAAGTTGCAAGTTCTGGCAATAACACGGTTGAATAGAAATCATCAACTCTATCTTGTATACTGACAGATCCTGTCAACCTTGAAATCTCAGACCTTGCAGACACAGAATTGGAGGGTATGCCCCGAGAACAAAATTTCTCAGGAATATAAAACTCATTGCCACTCAAAACAAGAACTTCTGAAGGGGCGAGAGGTAGGACAATACGAGAATGACGTGATAATGAAATCTTGACAATATCCTGTGGTAGCAATCTACGCTTAACTGCAACAGCTGTTCCCACCATTTTTCTGATCTGTAAATGGCAATTATGCATTAGCAATGCAGAATATAACAGAAACTGAAAAACAGCTTTACAAGTAATCATCCATCAAAATGGATAATAGAATCAACATAAACCATAGAAGCTTGAGAACTATCTTTTTAACACTTAAGCAAAATCAGGCAGGCAAAATAATACTATGCCACATTTTAAACAAATAAATCAGGAAAAAGAAATTATAGAATAGAAGCAATACTCTATGCATTCAAGGAAACATTCAATTCAACATGTTTTTGACATTTCTAAACTCGTATGATTCAGATTTCTTCTAACAAGCATTCTTATAGAAGAGGCACCTCCAAAATGAGTGAGATCCTAACTGCAACCATGTGTATTTTAGTTCCACCTCCCACAAGTTGTTCTCCAAGATAACTTTGCCTATTCAACGTAGTTTTTGCATGGAGTACTCATTTCAGAGAATACCTCCTAGGAGAAGGCATCTTCTGCATGGAAATGAATGGTGCCATAACATGGTACACTGTCAAGTGCACTTCCTATTGCATTAGTCCTAGTACGTCTGAACAATTCTAGTGCATAGTCAATAAGCCTTGACACTAGTCCTATTCTCTCTACAAATACCAATACGAAGGGTTGCATCAACTAGCAGTAGCAAAATATCTTAGGTCCTCTATTTTGGTCACTTGTGGCTGTGACCGTTGTCTTCAGCAAAAGCCATGAACCCCAAATTTTTCCTTGCCTACTATTAGCAGACATGAACAGTTAGGTAGCAGTAATATTTGCAATTATTCATTCTAAGTCTGCATTCAGCTTAGATTAAAAAAGACCTCATGCACAATTGATACATATATGATGTTGATATAAAATTCACTTTTTAGTTACTACTAAGCCATCAACATACAATTATTACAATCATCTTGTTCTGGAAAACACCTTCATGATGGGAGAAAAAGACTAAAGCAAGTGAAAAATAATCTAATATTCTGACTAAAAGATTACAACTTCCTTCTGATTCGGATTACAAAATGTGTTATCCCAAGTTTAATCATTTGAATGATGTGTAAACTCCTGCCCTAGAATTGCAAGAAACAAGCACAAGAAATTGCGGTTGGATGTGTGAGCATCTTTGTGGGCGCAGAAACCCAATTATACATAAACACCTCGGGAAATAGAGAGGCCAAGAAACAGTAGGTATGTCCTTTGAAATCCTACAGCACTTCAGAATTTGTTACAATTATCTCAAACCTTCCATGGGGCCCAAAACCCCACCAGTCAGGACCACGTGATAAGCATTCTCCACAATGAAGTAGCTCATAATGTGATTACACACCCTCATAATACCATTAGCAAACAATAACTTTACTTTTACTTCTGAGGCTTTCTTTCCCAATCAAATTTGAGTCCCATTCCCCTCGGGCACATAGTTCATCCCTACACTTCAAATTCAATTTTTCACCCATCGAAGTTCCTACTGTTCCGGTTCAAAAAATGGTGATTATGTACCAGATCGGCAGTCAAGTTGCTCAAATTAATTTGAAAATTGTTAATAGCATCACAACTGGGCAAAAAGGAGCCGTATTATTATGAGAATATTCCATAAATTGACCAAGAATCCACTCAAAGATTTATGTATATAAAAACAGATAATATGAAAAATAGTTAACTGATGAATATGTAATATGGTGCATTTTCTATGAGAGGACCCTTTTTTTGTAGAAGAAATGTTCTAGTAAAGTAAAGAGATTTACGAAAGAATCTCAAAAGGCCATGGGGCATATGCATATAGATACAAAAACAGCTTTAGAGGAAAGCCACTACAAAGATAAAGCATATTAATAAAAGCTATTCACCAAATGACCAAAGGTGTGCAAAGAA
The DNA here is from genome assembly GCA_007258455.2 of Sequoia sempervirens. Taxonomy (NCBI): domain Eukaryota; kingdom Viridiplantae; phylum Streptophyta; class Pinopsida; order Cupressales; family Cupressaceae; genus Sequoia; species Sequoia sempervirens. The sequence continues at coordinate 33,788 of VDFB02270210.1, read as the reverse complement.
AGTCTGCATGACTAAAAGCAGCAATATTAAACTTTAGATCAAATATATGTAAGAAAGCATTCAATTGTATGGGCTGTCAGCATGCATGATCCTTTCCTTTATGACGGTCGGGGAGCCTTTCCAAGGAAAAAAAAAAATATTGAGCTTCATCTTAAGGCCAGTGGAGCTGCTAATTCCATGCGACTTGGTAAGCAAAAGGAATTCCCTTCCGAAAGGTTTCTTTGTGGGAGTGATGAAGAGTGTGGGTGTAGGTCATTTCTTGCCTTGCACACTACTGAATTTTTTGCTAAAGGTTCCAGAAAGATGTCTCTATTTCTTACCTTACAATAAAATTTCACAAATGGCCTCTTGTCTGTTAAGCAAGTGATGATAATTGATTCTTAAAAAAAAAATACTGCATTTCTTGTCTCATGCAGCTCTGTAGTATGATGATAATTATACTTTTGTCATTGGATGTGAGTAAGAAGCAGGGAAATACATTGTTGAAGCAAAGCAACGTCTGCACTTTTTTCTTCCAATTTAAGGACCAGCCAAGCAAGAGTATTATTGATATTGGCAATGATATAACCAAGGAGGAACTGGAAGGAAATTATATGGGGCTTTGATTAGTTCTATGAATATTGCTATCGGGGCCTGGTAGAGGAATGGCAGACGGAGTTGGTTTGGAAGGCATAGTGTGCTCATGGACCAGGATAGTTAAGGGTTGCACAAATACAAGGCCATGAGTGCTAGACAGAGCAGAGTTCGAGCTGCATCCTTTGTTAAACAATCAGCAGGATTATAAACCCTTCTAACATTTTAATTCAATATATTACTGAAAGCAGAGTTAGGAGAAAGAGTGAAAGTTTCAGACCCTTTAGACAAAAGAGCAGATATGTTTTCAGTGGGGATCTCAAGTTCTATAGGATTTTATCCTTTGGAATTGTGAATAGGGGCTGAGACCCAATTATTTTCTTCCACAGCTATATGCTCTTGCTTGCTATTCTGCATCTTGTTACTGCTCCCATTGTTAATGTCCTTTAGACTCTCCTATAGGTCCTGAAGGACTAGTGATGAGTATGAAGACAGTTGCACCTGCAATATTCCAGCTTTTCTTTCATAAACTCAGAGAGAATAGGAATGGCTTTTTCTTGACTGCATTTTCATGGAAATTTGTGTCCCAATATGCAAGTAATTTTGTTGGAAAATCCCACAGATTTGAGTGCATTTATAGCAAATATAACAGGATTTTGCATTACCTAAGCAATGCAAAATGATGACAATTGTGGTGATGTCCCTCTTAACAGGGAAATTGTAATCTGGTGGATCGAATGATTGAAGTGGCTGTATTAGTGGGTTTCTTTAATCCTCCCAGACTAGTAGTACCTCCAGGCTGGAAATAAAAAAATGAAAACATTTTCATTTTCTCCAAACGTTCCAATTTGCTTTTAAATGGCTGATTTTCCTTCAAATATTGCAGGTTGAAACAAACGCAGGCATCATACCAATTCAAAGCTAAGTAGCGGTTCGGGTTCGGGTTCGGGTTGGTTCGGTTCGCCGGTTCGGCAAAATTTTTTGGGGGGTGGGTTCGGTTCGTCTTGGGTTCGTTAGTACAAATTACAAAAATGTAAAAAAATATATATATATATATATATATATGCAGCCTAGAAGCATGAATAGTATATTTATATGTATATACATGTGTGCTTATATACATGCATAGATATATTTATGTATGTATATGGTATTTGTATGTATATACATGTGTGCTTATATTTATTTGGTTGTATCTGACTATGTACTATTTACTTATCAGCTTGTGGGTAGGTTTAAGGAGACAGTTATTAATAGTGTTGATGGTTGTGTCCTGCTTGTCAACCATCAGGTTCTTTAAATAGGTTTTTCTTAGTCAGGGAAAGTAGTCTGATCCTTGGCTGGTCATCTCTGGTATATTTCTAAGTAAGAACTTCATATGAATAAAGATATACTTCTTTTAGTCTACCTAGTATTCATTGCTGTTTATGTTCATTACTATTAAGTACTAGTCTTATCAGATATAGGAGTAAAGAACAGTGGTGTAAGAACTGACATTGTAGTTTCTGTAAATTCTGAACTGAGGGAAAAACTAAACTGAAATATGATATTCTGTTGTTTTTGTTTTAATTTTCAATATTGGAATATGAAAATTCCAGAACACCCAAAATCCAAGAAAAAATCATATTGCACTTCAAAAAGCATTATTAAGCAACATAAACATAAAGGAAACTCTTTGGAGAAGAGATGTGTGTTAGCTGAGGGCTAGCTGAGGGCTTATAATCTCAGTTGTATCACAAGCTGATAAGTAAATAGTACTCAGCCTCTTGGAATGAAAATGCTTGTTTGAAAAACAAATGAATGAAAATGAGGCAGTTTAGGTGTTTAACATGTTTTAGAGGTCACTTTTAGGGTTCCCATGGGCGTGGGTCAAAGTCAAAGTGAAGGAAACATTAAAAAAAACAAAAAAAAAATCACTTTTTGCTGCCCAGACACCCGGGTTCTGCTTGGGTTCGCCTTGGGCCCGGGGTTCTTTCGGGTTAAGTTCTTCACTGGCGAACCAAGGCCAAATGCAAGGACCCTGGCCGAACCTGAAGGACGGACCAGGACCGGACCGGGACCCGGGACCAGGGGAACACGAAGAACCCGGCTACATAGATTCAAAGTAGAAAAGAATATGAAATGTTGTTTGAGAATAGAACCTTTGTTGTAAATAATTTTCATATCTTCCTGGATTTTCCCCTACACATGTGATGAACACACTTCATTTGGCAACATATAAGAGTATGCAAACATGCTAATAGCTGAAGCGGCAGTCATTAGCAATAAATTCCAAGTGGCAGGAGGGCTTTAATAGAGCTTGAGGCTCAATTTTTAAAAGGGGTGATGCAAATAAGAAAAGCCTCAATAGTAGTCAACAACGTAACATGGTTTCTATGAGTACAATTGAAAGGATTTAAGGGGAGTGCGCTAGGAATAATATAAAGGTTGAGGGGCTAACGAAAGGGGGTCATGTTCATGGAAGGGAGTGGCAGGAGGGCTTTAATAGAGCTTGAGGCTCAATTTTTAAAAGGGGTGATGGAAATAAGAAAAGCCTCAATAGTAGTCAACAACGTAACATGGTTTCTATGAGTACAATTGAAAGGATTTAAGGGGAGTGCGCTAGGAATAATATAAAGGTTGAGGGGCTAACGAAAGGGGGTCATGTTCATGGAAGGGGATGGCAGTGTCAGACAGAGTGGGCTGCAGGCTAAGGAAATAAGCAGTGAGGTGCAAAAATGAAAGAAACTAGGATTTAAGTCAATAATAATTAGTATACAATTTATATTTTTTAACTATATATAAAAAATAAATAATTTAAACATTTTCATGAATAGGATTCTGGCTCATTTGGGCATCATCAAGTCCTTGGTTATCAAGTGCTGGATCTCCTTGTTAGTGACTGCCACATGTTACACATTACTGTTTAATGGCAGGTTCTAAATTGATCGCAGTTTTCACAAATTATCTGCAATAAGTGTTGTTTCCTGTGCTTAAGTCGAATTTCTTGGAAAGAGTCTAGCAGTGTGCTTATATGAGATATTAAATTTTTCCATTATCATTTTAGTGTCCAAATTCATTTCTTAGCACTCATGTGGCGTTGGAGGATAACCCTAGAGTCCCCTTCAATTATCAGCCTAGTGGTTTTGTTTTCTCTTACTAAAGGGCAAGTAGCTCTGCTAGTGTTTTGTTGCCCAATTGATTGTTGGTAGCTCAATATAAACTTGCCATTCTGAGTTTCCTCAGTATTCCTCCTGCACCAACATTTTAATGGGTTTGTTTTAAGGCCCCATTGAAATTTATTTTGTGCCAATCCAATCTTGAGGGCAAGGTGCCAAACTGCTTTGTCAGACTAATAAAGAAAGAAATGATTTTGATTTTGAATGGGAGACCCCATTTCCTTATGATGCAACAAACTATCATACTAGATGATCTTTGGCTGTCATCTCTTTATTTAGTATATATGGAAAACCATGCTTCAAATGCTTGCTGCTGTTATCCTTGCTGTTTGCTCCTTATTTTGGCATGTATTTTCAAAGAGCCTTTTGTTTCCTTTCAGCCACATTCCTCAAATGATGTAGCCAGGGGCAGAGACTTTTAGTTTCTTGATAATTGGCATTTGGCCTCCATTATGTTGACATTTTTCCCATCATGATATATACGGGTGGGAATGTATTGGTCTAGGGGGTCTGGAAATAGCAGCCTATTTGCTAAGCTTTTCCATATTGACCAGGCCAAGAGATGGTGAATTAACAAATGCATGATGGTTTTTTCATTGTGGTTACAATTAAGTCATCTGTTTGGCCCTATACATCCCCTTTTCTCTAGCTGATCAATTGTGAAACTTTTTCCATTGAGGACTAGCCAGAGAAAATGTTTTATTATGGAGAAGAAAGCAAGTGCCCCTTTATTTTGAGGTGTTGGTTGTCCCCTGTTAGATCCCAATAACTCAAGGCAGCAGCACAGTCTGCATTTGTGATTGCTTTGTGGATTGTTGAGACTTGATTGTTAGAAACTTGGATTTTCCTCTTAAGGAGGGCCTCTGTAAGTTTTGTGCCTTGTGGCTACACTGAATTAGGTTGCTGCTGTAGAAGCTGCAGATTCGTTCACTTCTATTCTTATCTTTATTGAGTAGTCTGCCATTTTTGTAAACCCCTTTTTTGGAGATGCATTTGAGGATTATGTAGTTTTGTATAGCTGCAGGGTATGGCTGTTCCAACTTACAAAGATCTTAACCAAAAATAATGTTTTGTTCCAATACCTATTTTCCTAGTGCTTCCTTGTGCAAGTTTATCCATTCGTTTTTTATATATTTGGCCACACTTGATAGATTTGTTCTCAATGATTATATAAAGACTCCTCATGAGGTTCCTTGGGGTACTTGGAGCTGATGATATTTCTGAAGTGGTCTGAAGGTTGGTTCATAGTTTCCATGACAATTTTGTACTAAGATTCGTATTAACTCCTTTATACTTTTTATCATTATGGCCCTACTCTGATTACTTTTGCTGCTTGCATATGTTATCCCAACCCACAAGAGAATGTTTGAATGCCTCATTTGTCCATTGCCAAAGGAACTTTCTTTGGATTCCCACTATTTGCCACTAGATGTCATTCAGTACTTGAGGCTTGGCAAATGTATAGAGTCCCGTAGCAGCAAAAAGTTAAAACCATTTAGGGAAAAAATGGCAAACCAAAAGTGTAAGATTTATTGAAAAAATAAGGAAAAAATAGGTTAAAATTGGATTTAAAAAAAAAAAACGTAAAAATTTGTAGAAAAAAAGACAAACTACTTTTTTAAAAATTTAAGAGCATTTCCATAACATAGAGATATAGCGAGCAAATAAAATAGAGAGTTTAACCCATGAATTGTAGAAAATAGGATTTTGTTGATTATATTCATATACATTGCACAAATCATACTTCATAGTGCATAAATAAAACCAGATGGTTACAGCTGATAAAATTTCAATTACAATATAGTTCACACAAAGTCAACCTATAAACTAAGTATAAAGTTCCAAAAAATCGAACATAGCCAATGACTCTTGCTACTACAAATAGAGCTATGCTATAGGGCTGCAGGTCATGATGATGAAGCTTCTGGTTCAAAGCCTCTCCTATGTCATTCAACCTCATAACTATCCAAGTTGGCCTCTAGGATCTCAAAATCCTTGGCTCAAGTAAGTCGTTCAAAAGACAGTTTTCCTTTGTTGAGCAGACATCATAAATTACAAAACGGGAAACAATTGGTTCATATTTGTGATTAAACAATACTTGCAATTTCTAGAACAATGTCAAAGAGAACTATATGAAGAGTGTGAAAGGGAAATTATATTACAAAGGAAGCAATTGCAAAGTTCAACTTAATAGGTTTTGAGTCAAATAACTCAAGATAGAGTAATAGAAAATACTTTTGAAACAAAATCTTGAATCTCAAACGACCATAAACGATATTGAAATGTTCTTATTGATAACTATTTTAGCATATTTGTAAAAGAGTAAAGGGAGTGTTAACTGTTTTTCCATTAGATAATAAAGAACTGCTAGTACAAAAGAAGACAACAACTATTTGAGCCACAATTTTAGCTATTATTATTCAACTAACTTTTCCTTGATTTTGGGTATAAGTGGATGATGGAGTTAAAGACATCAATGGACTGAGTTGAGAATTTGAGAGATTATAGGTACAAGTTGTTGGCGTTTCAATTCACACCTTTGGTATGCGAATTAGAAACGGACAACTATGCACAGATAAACTGCTCTTCAAATTAGGAGGGGAAGCTCCCTCTTTGCTAATGTTGCTTAAAGAAAGTAAACTAAAACTAATTGCCAATCTTTTGTTCAGCTAAGAGCACAAGGTTATAAAACTCTAGCACCGTAGCTAAGATTTTCTCTTTTTGAATTTCAACTACAACTAAGCCTACTCTAATGACGCTTTTAACAACTCAAGTAAACTCAGAGCTTGAGAGTTAAAAGTAAACAAGGAATGATCTTTGACACCGATACTTAAACAAACTTTCTCTCAACACACACGTGAAGACTCATTGTACTTTTCAATGCAACTTGAAATAAAGATTATCTAAGCAGAACATATAAAACAAAACTTAAGAGAGTAGATCAAAGTAGCAAAGCAGGCATAAGATTTCCTTTCTTAAATTTCAAATAACAATTACACTTCTGGGACAGCAGGATTGTAGCAATAACAGGCTTACAATTTTGTGATCAACCAGAATACATTGACACAAGTAACACATGAACTGAACAATACCTTGCAGCAAAGGTAGGCATACAAGCTTGCTCTTACACTGAGTGAACTAACACCAAATAACAACTTGCAAGCACAAGTAGGCTCAGCAATTTGCTATCACAATAACTGTTAAAGAAAAATGGGAAAGGCTGCCCTTATTTATACACAAGCAAAGGAGTAGGGAACCCTAAAATCTCCTTACTTTTACAACAAGACTTGCCAACATGCAAGCTTTATCTCTAAAACTAAAACCAGATAACTATCTAACAAGCTATGAAAGCAAAAAACAGGGAAAGTGCCAACTATTACAACTTGATTCTTTCTCTTTCGCAAAGAATGGATAAGAATGAGACAAGAATAGCAAGAAAGCTCGAAGAAAGCATCAAGTTCACTGCTGCTTTAAATCTCAACTACATCCGCCAAAAAGTTGGAAACTGCCTCTCTATCAAGAGCGTTGATACCATCTAAAGCCATATTCCGCTTTTCCAAGATTTCCTCACCTTCTGCAATTGATCTCAGAAAATATTTGACCTCATCAGCCGCTTTATCGAATATTGCTGACATCATGGCAATCTGACTCATCTTTCCGGCAATAGGATCACTGCTGAAACTGTCATGGACAAGATTCTGGAACTCAACTTGCACTTCATCAAGCTCAATGAAATCACCATTATCACCACAATACCAACAAGGGGTTTGTGAAACAAATGCACTTATGAATCTAAGGACATCAACTACCTTCTGTCTATATTCAACTAGTTCTTCAAATATTCTTTCATAAGTTTTCACCTTGAAGAGGTGTTGTTCTCTCCATGCAAGAATCTGTCTTTTGTGTTCTTTTGCAACTGCTAAATCATATGTTGTCTTCAAATCTGAAATGATTACCTCGCGCATTGGTTCACCTCTACCATGCCTTGCTCAAACCCTTGACGCAAATCATGGGCATTATATCTCAACTGATACATCTTTGGAAGCACAAATCTGCCCTTGATGATGAATTCCTCTATCCAATCCCGCATATGCTTCCCATATATAACCAATTGTCTTAACTGGTGTTGATCAGCCAGTGACTCTAGAACTTGTGGAAGCAGTTGAGTGGCCTGTGAAGTGTTGTGAAGGAGATTAGAAATATATTGCCAGAGTTTCCTATTTTCAGCCTTGAGGGCTGCCTTATCTTCTCCATCTTTAAGTACTCTTTCCTTTAGATTTCCTGCTGCAACTTCCAAGAAATTCACATCAATATGCCGAGTGCTTCTGCCGAGATTGGCCTTGACAATTGTGAAATCATCAATTTCAAACCTCATCAATATTTTTATCTTCTGGGGGCGTAGCAATCTCAATAATAATCTCACCATCTAGATTCTTCTCTATGTGAACTTGTTTCTTAGGCTTCTTTACTGGTGGCTCTTGGTAATTGTTGTCAAGCTCTGCAAAGTTCAATTGATACGAAGACCTCCTCCTCTTCCTTGCCAGAACATTCTCAAGCCAAGACGAGGTGTCTTTACTAACTTCTCCGAGAGGTTCGGCTTTAGCTTCATCAACTTCTTCATCTTCTAAATCAATATGGATCGGAGAAGACCTCGGCAATGGTGGAGAATCAAGTGACAAAGTCACTACTTCTGCTTGTGGCACTGGCTCTTCTGGTGGAACTTCTGATACAACTGCCGGTTGTTCCTGCTAAATTGCATCGGAGAAATCCAACTTTCTTCTTACACTCTTTGCCATTCTACCAATCTTCAAACTTTCTGGAGGGTGGCTCATAGCCTTCATTCTTGGTTTCAATTTGGAAGAAGGTAGGGATGACTACACTATCGGCAGCTCTGCGACTGGAATAGCTTCCTTCCGAGTCCTCTTGAGGTTTAAGAAAATCCTACTGTTTTTGACAACTCGGCTTGTTCTTTCTTCAATTGAAGTGTTTTCTTTGCTAGATCAATTGACTTGTGGAAGTGGTTGCTGCTCAATTTGATTTCTAGCGTACATAGGAAGAAGTACTTCTCCATCATCATCAGACAATCCTTCAATATCTTTTGATAGGAAATCAGCCATTTGTCAGAGGGTAAGCCTGTTGATACTACGCCTTCACACTTCGAACTCATCCTCGCAATTTTCCCAGAAATCTTCAACTGCGGGCACATGTGCTTGATTTTGACCAAGACGGGATGCAAAGATGCCATGAAGATCGTATGATTGCCTCTCATTGAACAACTTGAGGCCAAACTTGGATAATTCATCGCCCATCACCTTGGCATCAACCGACGATCTACATTTGTAGATACCCATCTCAACTGGAAACTAAAGGCATCCTTCTTTCGGTTGCGCAAGAATGTATGAACTTCATGCACTTGCCTTAGAAACTCCATGAAAACCACCTCATCTATGGGATATCTTGGCAACATGACTGGAGTACTTGAGAAGTCGTACACTTTGATGTAGGTGAAGGTAGGAAACTTGATGAACCAATCAGCCCACTCTGCCATTGCTTCCCTGGCAACTAGTGAAATTCATACATGCAACTCGTTGTCTAAGTCTCTCACTGTATGCATCAAGAATGCATCATTCACCCACCTGTAATGATGTGCTAACTCTAAGAACTCCAGCTGAGGGTAATGATGATAAACATGCTGTACATCTAGAGTTTCGTTGACATTCAATCCTTTGAATTTGCTTTGAAAGGCCACTAGGTATACCAGATATGAAATCATGTGAAACTCATGGATTTTGAAATATTCAGTCAGCTGATGATGGAGACTATCGCTGATCAAAGTCGTCTAGTCATAAAGCTCTGCTTTATTCATGATGTGAGAGATGATATAAAACATCCAAGACTAGAATTTAGTGGCTTCTGCTTGACTAGTGACTTGGTTGAGCAGAGTAATCATTATTGCAAACTCTTCCTTTAATTCCCCTCATCCAACGTTCTTCAGCAAAGTATTGTGTTTCTCCTTCAACCATCTTTGTGCAACTTTCTTCCGATATTTGTCCTTGTGTATGTGCCACAACTTTTCACATTCTTCAATGGAGATGACCAAATTTTCTGACCAAGGTGGTATTGAAAAGCATTTTTCAACATTGTTTGGCTTGAGGCTGCAAACAACTCTTCCATTTGCTGCTTGAATTTCTCATGTTGCTGGATTGTAATGCTTGACACAAGCAATTACGAACTCTAGACTTTGCACTAAGACGGGAATTGAAACTGCCGCAAGTAATCTAGAATGACCAAGATGTCTGATTGAAACATTTCCTGCGTCTTCCAAAGCACACAAATCGAACACTGGTTTTATATGATGTCAATCAGTTTCAAAAGTTTTGATGAAATCATGATACAACACCAACTTGATTCTGAATTGGATGGGCGAGTACTGCATGTTGAAAAAATCGAATTTTGACTGTAAACTTGACTATGTTTGGACACTCTTTGCACAAATTGCTGAAAATTGAAGGCCGATTTCTCCTAAAAAAGTAGTTTTCCAAAAAAAAGCTGGGACTTTGGTTTTGTAAAGAACTTTGTTCCAGATAGACCCAATTGATCAGATTTTGAAAATACTGAAGGTTTCTTGGACATGCATGGAAAAAACAAGTTCTTGAAAATCTTAAATTTTCCAAAGTTCTAGGGAATCAAAAACCAAGCTAACCCAAATTGTTGAAAATTGAAAAAGATGGCCCCTTCTTTTGAAAATTGATGCCCTGGAAATTTGAAGCATGAAAAAGCTATCCTCTATGTGAGCTGATTTGGAAAATATGAAGAACTTCGGAAAAGCACCACATTTTGGCCTCCATATCTTGAAATGAAGAAAATTATTTGTCTCCTCCTTTGGATGCCACTTGCAAAAATCTGTGAATAATGAATGTCGAAGACATCTTAAATAGGTTTTGAGGATAAATAAAACGCTTTATTCTCCAGCTTTAAATCTTTTGAAGCCAATCTTGAGCAAGTTCGTCGAATGTGGACGCTATTTGGATGATGCATGAGGAAATTTGAAAATTTCACTAAGGCATGAAAACTTGGGTGCCTCTCTTGGCAGACTTAGCCATTTTCTTGAAATTTTCAACTTTTTGCTTGATTTTGACCTCAATTTGACCCTCAATTCCGAGCGCTCGGTGAATCCTGTGAACTGGCTGATGATCTCGTTGAGGAGCCTAATTGAATCTAGAAAGATTGTTCTAGAGACTACAACCTCTAAAAACTAAATCTGAGGCCTCAAAATCTTGGGCACCCCTGGCTATCTGGGGCACCCATCCTTAGCAGAGTTAGTCAAATTTTGATATTCTTCAATTTGTCAATATTCTCTAATCTTTGGATGAATTCTCATTTCTAAATGATTGATTGGCCTAATGAACTAGCTGTTAGATTCGTTGGATAGCTCGGAGAATTCTAAGGGGGATCTTCTGGAAGTGACCGGCCCAGAAAAGTAGTTTTAGGGTCTCAAAAGTTTGGGTGCCCTTGGCTACCTAGGGTGCCTTTACTACCCACAGACTTAGTCAATTTTTAGACATTTTCAACTTTCCACTGACTTTTACGTTCCGCACAATTTTACGTCTCCATTCCATTTGTAATATTTGGTGCATGACAAATCTAATGAACTCACTAATGGATCCACTAGAAAGCCTACTCAAATCTGAAGAAAATTCCTTAGAGGCAACAAACCCTAATTTTGACTTTTGAATGCCCAAAAGCTTGAGCGCCCCTGGCTACGTGGGGTGCCCATGATCACCAAACTTAGCCATTTTCACTCGATTTTCAACCTTCAAACTTGATCTTCCATTCTCTGTCCTCTGTTTGATTTGCAACTGCTGGTGGCAAACGAATCTGAGGATTGAGCTGAGACATACATTGGATAGCTGGTAGAATTTCAAAGACAATGATCATATTTGCAAACCCTAATCTTCGAATTAGGCCTCCAAAAACAGTAGCCCTGCTGCCCCTTTTCTTAGGGTTTTCCGGAAAAAGTCATAATTTCAAAAATTAGACAAACTAGGTTTTTTCAGCTTTGAAGCGCCTACAATACCCATGTGTCAGATTTTTTCAGGAAAAATAAGCTTCTACTACTTCTTAAACCTCTACCCCGAAAAGCTCCTGCATGTACGAGTAAAAGTAACTTTTTGGAATTTCTAATGTTCTGGGTCCATTTAGAAAATTATTCCCAACAAAACCCACGTCCCAGAAAATTTCATAAAAAGTGCTTCTTGGCAAGGCTATTTTTAGCAGTTACAAAAAAATTTGTTCGAACAGTATCGTGTGCACAGTCAATCTTCAAAGTTTTCAAAATGTAGTTCTCCCAAGTCGAATACAAGACCAAGAAGATCTTAGTCCATGACATCCTAAAAACGGTTGACATTGATCTGCATCGAGCACACCCAGAGGTCGTTCTAGACAAATTGACAGGCATAGACACTCAAAGTCCACAGGTTCCATATGGTTTCACCTCATATATCTGATAGCCTTCCAAGGCCAGTTTGGAGGGTTGAATACCATTGGAGCTCTGCGTGTACAGCAAGTTCGTGTGCATTTCTTACAACTAGAGTGTTCACAGTCAAACTCAGCGGTTTCATCATACATGTTACACCCCGATTGTATAGCTACTACGTATTAGTACTGCATAGGGTTATACAATTGTCAAAAAGATTTTGAGAGTGAATAAAGTATGTTGCTCCTTGTTATCAATATGAGTATTTTCACATTTGATGTTTGTCTCATTTAATGTTGCTTCAATTGATGTAATCCTTAATGAATGTTGCATGCAAAGTTATTGAGTAATGAGTATTCTGACTCTTGAGATGTTTATATATACTGCTTATGTTGTGAACATATGACTTCCGAAAGTGTGTGTCAATGGATGCAGGTATATGAACCATTCCTCCAAGCAAAGGGGAAGTATCACTCGGAAGAGGAGCTTGGTTGGTTAACTGGTAAAGTGAACTATCTGAGCATACACACACGTCACTATAGATTGAGTGAACTGAGTCAGTTATGTTGGTTTTAGACAGCTCGTACATTGGCATTAGGAGTCTTGTCTACTTCTTTACGCTTTTGTGAGTGATGTTTTCATTTGTATATCTATCTTGTTGTATTACAATCATTATGATGGTAACGTGAATGAATGTAAGTGAATAGGGAGTGGACATATATACATATATATTGTAACACCCCTCCGTTTTGGATATTTGGATCGGCAAGGTTCTTTGTATGTCTGATTATGCTTATGATGTGACTGTGAACTTAGTGATTATTTGATCATGAACTGTTTGGTGATGCACATGTTATATCATGATGAGACGATTGTGTCTGAACATGCTTGGACTTTGGAACTTGATTACTTGTGATTGTGATTGATTAAATGATGTGGAAGTTATATGTTGATGTGATGTTCTTTTATTCCGATGTTATCCTTATGGCATGATTTAGAATAACTTAGAAGATATCTGATTAAATGATGTTTTATGCTATTGATCATATCATTGATGTTAGATGCGTTAGTTAGAGATACTGTATTGGTGAAGGGGACGGATTGTATCACTCGCTTGCGAGCGCCCTACAATTCTGAGATTTCCTCTCCACGGCGTGTTGATCATAACATACATATATATGTTGCACGTTCGACATGTTCTTTGTTGCAGGTTTGCAGGTACACGACATCGACTCCACCTGGTCTCACAGGTGTGAGCGTGTCCATTTACTAACGGAAATTGATTGGGAAATAGTAGCTAGGTTTTCCGAACCAAGTCGTCACCCTAGTCATAGCGTGTTGTCGAGTTGTCGTCGGGGTCAGTTGTTTTAACTGGGTCAGTTTCCCCTTGAGTGTTTATTTAATTTTAAGTTTAAAGTTTATTAAATGACTTGCGTAGTTTAATTAATGATTAAATGTGTTTAATTGCAAGTTAAAAGTGATTAAATGGCTTTTGAAATTTATAAATGATGATTGTTTTGTCTTATTGAGATGTTGGAAAATTAGTGATTAATTAATTAATTTAATTTAATTAATAAAATAATCTAATTTTGAATTAGATTTATTTTATTGATTAATTAAATTAATAGGGATAAATTAAATCAATTTAGTCATGTTGGCATCATTAGATATTTGGAGTAAATCAAAAATTAGAAATATGTTTTATATTTTACTCCTAGAAATAAAGTTGAAAAATAATGTTATTATGAATTGTTGAATTATATTTTGTTAAAAGAAATTTATTTGACCTTGGGGTTGTAAATAGATTTTTATTTTAAAAGGATATTATGCAAATTACACTTGGAAATAGAAATTGTTTTATGATTTTGCAAAAATAAAATATCTTCATTTTTAGCAATAAGTTTGGTGGGTGAGTCCATTTTAGGGCTTTGACAAATTTGGAAGAGGGGCTTGCATAAGGAAATTAGGATTTCTATTTTCAATTTAATTTTGGGAAAAATGGGGATGGCTATGGTTTTTGGCTTGGAATTTTGAAGGAGATGGAGGTTTTTGTTGGAGTTGGATTCAAAGGAAGGATTGAAGAACACCATGGATTGAAAGCTTCAAGTCTTGGAGAAAGCAAAATCAGGTTTTTCTTTAATCTTGCTTGTTCATTTTGAAATAGATTAAACCCTCTTCATGTTTTTTTTTAGAGATCTTTGAAAGGTTGATAAATCCAATGAAACCCATGTGTTATTCCTTTGAAAACTTGCAAAATGATTGAGGTTTTGGAAATGAAAACCAGAATTAAAATCAACAATGGGAAAATGAAAATGATAATGGGAAAATATATATATATATATATAGGCATTCATATATATATACACATATACATATATATATATATATATTTATTCTTGAAATTGTTGATAAAAAACCCAAAATTTCTGGGCGGACTGTGGATTTTATTTATTTAAATAAAAAATTTATTAAAAAAAAATGAATTGTTTGTTGTTGTGAGGGGGCGCTGGGGGCTCACCCCACCATGCCACCCAAGGGAGGCGCGGTGGAGGAGCTGTGCCCAGCGCGTCCCCCACGCAGCCGCCGCCGCAGGGACGGCTGTGTGTGAACACAGCCGCCACCCCTGTTGGGGTTTCGGCTGTGTTTACACACAACCACCCATGTTGGGGGTTCCGCTGTGTGTGGACACAGCCGCAGCCGACCTAAACCTCACGTGCGGCCCGAAAAACAAGGACACTTTTTATTATTTTGTGTTAAAAATAAACTCAATAAAAATATACATATATAATATTTTATATATTATGTCTTATAATATTAAAATATTTATAAATAATATTTTATATTATATTTCATAATATTAAAATATTAAATATATATGTATATTAATAATGTTATAAAATATATAATATTTTATAATATTAAATATTTGGAAATAATATTTGATATTATATTTTATTATATTAAAATATTAAATTCCATTAATAATGAAATATATGCATTTGGTGAAGATTTTAAATGTATAGTATGCATATTAAAACGAATTATTCAATGAGGGAGAAATAGTTATTTTAAATGGATTTGCCATTTTTGTAAACAATGATATTTGAAAGATTATTTAACCTTATCTTTAATCGAATAAACTTATTTAAATATTAAATTGAATTCCTCAGTGGTGTCCAAGGAACCTTAGATAATTTAACGATAATTGGATAAAGTTGATTTTATACTCAAATATCTTTTCTGAGAAATTTCATTTAGATTAATATGGATAATCAGGAAATCTTCAAAAATAAAAATAATGTTTTAGGAGGCACATGTTTAAATGATGTTTAATCTTTAAAATAGGAATTTGTAATGTTCATTCCATTTGTATAGGCAAAATGAAATTGTTGTATGATCCAACGTTTAATTAAAATATGGATATTGATTAATTATCCTATGTTGAAATATGGATTAAATGATGCAACTTAAATATTATTGATTAAAATATCTTGATCTTGAATATAATAGTGAAACTTAGAAGTAAAGATTAATTTATTTAATCTATATGTCTATATATCAAACGATCTAAGTATGGAAGACAATTGAGAAACTTAGGGATAATGAATGACTTAGTTCAATCAGGTGGTTCTAATCATTAATTATGGAACAAAATTGAAGAGCTTAGGATTAACGAATGGTTTATTTAAATCAAAGAATTGTATTTGTCAAATGTGGATTTACTGAAAATTTGATTTTGATTAATTATAGATTGATCAAGTAGAGTTGTGTTATTGGTTTAAATTCTTTAATGTCGACAAGAGGATTTATGTATATACTATTTAGTATGATTGATTGGAGTATATTGGGTTCAAGAAGAGTTGAGATTAAGACTGATTTATTTGATCTAACCGATTATTTACTAAAAGTTTAACTTAGAGAATACAGTGGTTAAACTTAGAAGTAACTAATGATTTAATGAATCATATGTGATTGAGTTGTTTGACTTATTGCTATAAGAGTAATTTATTTAATCCAAATGTTTTAGAAATCAAGTGGATTTAGTTACAGTATAGGATTGTGAGACGTAGAGTGATTGAGTGGTTTAATTCCAGTTCGATGATGTAATTATTTAAATGTCTTGATTTTGGAATAAGGTTGTGAAATTTAGAGTATGTGATCTGTTCTTTGAATATTTCTATGTTGGGAAAAGAAATGAGTTTATTAATTGGATAAATGCAAGTGATGGAAGCTGTGTTTGATTGGATTTAGGAAATCCGAACATTAGCTTACTTAATTGTCTGAAATGTTTTCAGTGTTTAAGTGTTCGTCTTTGATGTTGGTGGGATAGAGTAAATGTTGAAGTCTTCCAGATAGGAGTTCATGTATGGGTATGGGATGGTGGTACGTGAGTCAATTTCGTTGTGTCATGGGAAGGTATGTATAGTTACACCATGTCGTTTCACCCGGTTTTCACGTACAGGTTTTGTAATTGGTGCCTCCCTGGGGAATAGGAGAAGGTTTTGTAATATGTGCCTCCTTTGGATGGAGTGGATTATGTGACCTTGTTTGCCTCCAACGTTTGGAGAGGGTGTTGACCTTGTTGCCTCCAGTGTTGGAGAGAGTCTTAACCTTGTGGTTTTGCCGTGTTGGAATGAGTTCTTGATTTGTGCCTCCTTGGAAATAGGAGAGGGTAATGTGATTTGTACCTCCTATGAAAGGAGTGGGTTTTTGTAATTGGTTTCCTCCTGTGTTTGGAGTGGGTTTGTACTTTGTTTTCCTCCAATGTATGGAGTGAGTTCCTTTGTTTTGTACCTCCTGGGATTGGAGGGGTCGTGTTATCTGGTCACCTATTGTGGTTATAGCCATGTGTGTTGTCTTAGGAGAGTGGCTTGTAATGGGCGTCGGCGCACAAAGTGGTGCCAGGATAACCCTTTGCAAGTTGGTTAATTCAGTGATAACTAAATTAAACTTTTAGAAGCTTAGGTTGCATCAAACATTGAACAAGATAATTTGTGCCTCGCTCATGGGCCCAAGGGGCTTGTTTTAGACTTGGGATGAGACGGGAAGGCCTGGAATGGCAAGATCATCTATCTCGTCTTCACGAGAGGTATTTGGTTCCGCATGAGTAAGCATGGGTGCCGGGAATGCGGTAGAGGCTACCAGGATAACCCGTGGAGTGGGGGCCGAGGCCTAGGAAGATTCCTAGAGGATATCCCTTGACGAACTATGCGATGACACTCTTCCTAAGTCAGCAGTTTGTATTTGATATTGGTGACACTCTTGATCTATTCTATGTCTGGAAGCAATGTAACCTTTGTCAATGTTGTGTGAGTCATATCTAGAGTTGTACGTATGACCATTCAGTCATGTGATGAGGTCTTGTATTTATTTCATATCAGTGTTGTGTGGCCCGTGTCTAGTGGTAGATGTTCTTGGGTAGGAATTCCTGGTTACTATCTCCTAGCACAGAGGGAGTGGAACCTTTTGGATTTCACGTGGTCGGGTGGCGTGCATCTTATTCTGTTGGTTCTTCTTCATGTTCGTGTGTTCGTGATTTCCAGTTGGAGAGCTCGTGGGAATCAGTTTCTTCTCACGCCTTGTTCTCTCAGTTCTTATTGTATTTTATTACTTGTTATCGAGGTGGAATTGTATTATGTAATCTTATTTGTTGGACTTGCCTCATTCGGGGAATGAGTATTGTAATCTTATTGTAAATCATGTTATTGGAATCAAGGGGTATTTCATACTCTTGGATGTAAATTGTATAGATTTATGAATGGAAAGTATGTTGTCTCAGTTCCTTGAGTGATTAATGTTTCGGTTTATATTAATGTTTGTTGTTGTTGGGTTTTAAAGTAATCTTTGTCTCGTGGCCTTAGAGGTTGTTGGCAATGTGTATTCATCTTTCATGTTGTTTGTACTTAACAAAAAAAAAATTGGTGCATTTAAGTAGTGAATTGCAACTTCCTCTAGGGTTGCGTGGCGGGGCATTACATATTTAGTGTATACACGTATCCATATGTATATACATATTGATACAGGCATATGATTAGAAAATCGATATGCTCATACAGATGCATCGATATGGTATACCTACACATACGTGTACATTGAGGTATATACAGGTATATACATGTATATATGCACAACCTATAATATGTGGATATTAATAATATTATATTATTATTGCCTAACAATTTACAAATACATGTATATATATATATATATATATATATAAATATCGGATATGCTGACTGGCTTACGATATGTTTACAGAATGATATATATATATATGTGTGTGTGTGTGTGTGTGTGTAAATATATATATTACGGTAAAATAATATATATATATAATATAATATATATTTAATATTTGAATCTTATAAATGGAATGTTAAATTATCTTCCACTTTGAATTAATATTAAACTTCAACTATGGAAATCGAATGAATCAAATATTGTCTTTGGCAATGGGAAATCAATACATCATTCTTCAATATGATTAAAATTGAAATATTTCATTTGAACTTGAGGAATAAAATGAAATAAGACGGCTGAGGAAAAACACACGCGCCCAGTTCATACGTGCAGACCAAGTCGCTGGAAATGATAAACGCAGCCTGTAACTTGTCGATTTACCCAAATTTATAGGCTATGTGGACAATAAATATCAATGGACTTTTTCACTAAAAATTTCTACCCGCCAGATTTTAGAATTAGCGCCATATCTGGAAGGAAGCCTATAGGTGTCGATTCTATATATTTTACCATGTGCAAATGGGAAATGGTCTCCATTCTGCTATCAAACACTGGAGGTCGACACACCGCTTGGAAGCTGAGTATGAGTTTAAAAACCTGCCACTTATTAAGTTGAATCATTCAAGTTATAGAGCTGGCAATTTACATGCCTTTGAAAGTGGAATTCGATGGGGCTGAGGCTCTATAAATAGCCGCCCAATTCCTCGCTCTTTACTTACTCTTGTTTATCTAGAGAATTTATCCTTGAGAACTTATTTTTTGTAGAGCAATCACTTTGTTTTTCTGAGAGACGTATATTTCTGAGAGTTGAGTTTAGTTTGAGATTACCAGTTCTTCATTATCGAATCACCTGAGTTTTATACTTCCATTCAGTTGTAACCATTATCAGTCTGATTATTCATTTCCGAGTACTTATTTCTAAGTGAGAAAGGTAGCAACTTGTGAGTTAATTCTGAGTGAGAAAGGTAGTAACTTGTGAGAGATCTGCCAATTGATTGATAGAGCTGGAATTGCTATGAGAATAGGCTGAGACATCATCATTTGAAGGAAAGCTAAATACCAAGCATGAGATATTCTTCTTCTATCAATTTCAAAAGTAAACCTTAAAATATTTCTGGAAATTGTGTTTACTGTCTGTGTATAGATAGGGAATAGCTTCATGAATTTTACTGTTGTTGTGTGTTGAAAGTGAGTTGTTTTATAAACTATATATTTGTTTGCACATAGGGAGAAAATGGTTAAAGGATAAAAGATGCATACTTGTGTTTTGCATTAATTGTGTGATCTCCATATAAGGAGAATATGGCTGTAATAGTTACTATATACTAGGACCGAAATGAGGACAGGAATCAAGTAAATTCTATCAACTAAGTTATTAGGTTAACTGAGATAAGCTTGAGTTACTCCTAGGATAAAGATTTCCAATATAGGAGGGATTATGTGAATTACTTGTTATGCTGATTCATTTCTAGCAGTTAGTATGTTGTAGGTTAGTTTGGGATGAAATATTATCTAGTGAAGGACCACACCTATGCGTAGTGTAAGATAGCCTTAAGTCAAATCGGCCCTAAGTAGTGTTTATGATAGATGACCTTCATTCGAAGTACTGAATGAGAATACTTTGGCAAAAATAGTGCAATGTACAACATCCACTTAGTTGTGTGATGCTTGAGACTACACTGTTAGTTCATCGTGATCCTTTATACTAGTTCGAGATTGTGAAATAGCAAGGTTCTAGTTGTGTAGGACACAACAACACTATGCTTTGTTAGTTAACAGTATCGATTACCCAACCAATCTCTTCGTCGAAGGGAGGGCCATCTATCAAATGATAGATGTGCGGGTGACCGCATTATAAGTCCGTGGTTGGCAGAAAAGCGCCCGAGTGATGCTTCTCCTCCACAGTAGGCAACTGAAGAACCAAGATTTGAAAGGGAAGATCCTGGACCGTCTTACTACTCTTTGTTCTAAAGCTCATTGGAGCTATGTTAGTTAAGGTATGTATTCTTGTTTCATATACTTGTTAAGTTATTATAATGGAATCTTTATTGTAAATTGATATGGCAACTTGTGCATGTATTATCAATGAAGAAAAGGAAAATTTTTATTGCAATGTCATGTTAACACGTTTATTTACTCGCATGATGTAAATTATGAAATTTTTACTGCACTAAAGGATGTGGTCATTACAATACAACACTCCTTCATTGAGAAGAATCAAGAAAAGTGTCAGAAGCCCAAAGTTGCGGGAGAGGTAGAGGTCATCACTCTAGTAATGGAGCTGCCAAAGTTACCAAGAGCAGATTGCGAGTGGCGAAGAGATGCTACGACGACACATCATCATCCTACGGAGCATTAATTGTCCAAAGGCAGAAGAAGTCAACGACTAGTTAGAAGAATTGATAACTAGAGTTGATAAGGTGTAAACACCCAGTTAGGACGTCCTACCCCTCCAAAATAGCATTTATGACAAACAGGAGTTAACTTGATGCCTCTTTCCAAGTTAACTCACTGTCCCACTAATCATGCATGTCTATTTCCACTAATTGTGGATGTCTATTTTGGAAGCACTTTTGTATTTGGAGTTCTCTTTTAGTTTAGATTCAATTAACTGAAGTAGATTTCCAGTTAACTGTTAGGTTAACTACTTTTAGACATAGGAAAAAATCTTGCAGATTGGCAAGAACTCATTGTTAACTCAAGGAGATTGGGTTGCCTACTTTGAGCTTCTATAAATAAGAGCCTTTGCTCATTATTTTGTAACTTTTATTACTACACAAAATTGCTGCGCCGTTGTGCCATCAAGCTTGCAAGTCAATATTTGTTCACTCTTGGATGAGAGTTGTTTGGTTTGATAAGCAATTGTGTATGATTTTGTACCTTTGCTATCCCAAATCTTTGTAAAGCGTTGAGTGAGTTTGAAGAAATAAATCAAAAGGCATATGCAATTTGATCCAAAGTTTCAAGATCTATCAAGGTCTGTTTATAATCTATTGTTTCAATTTGCCCCTTGGACAGATGCCGACACCTCCTTGGGAATTTGGAGATTAATGGTTATTGTTTGATGTTGTTTAATGATCTAGATTTCAGCCTACACCTCGAACAGGTGTCGTCACCTCCTCAGGAATCCTGTTATCCAGTTCATCATTCTTTGTTGTTTCTAGTAATCTAAGTCTCAGCCTACACCTCGGACAAGTGTCGTCACCTCCTTGGGAATCCTGAGATTCAACTTACCGTACAAGTGTTTGCTTGCATAGGACCTTATTCCAACGTAGATCTGAAAGTTCAGAGCCTTCGGACGCATTATGAGAGACAGTCGGCCCAAGTGATCCAACCATCCCATTCCCGCTCCTATGCGCTCTTGCTCTATTTATCTCGAGGAAATAAAATAGATTAAAAGTTAGCTTACTTGTAGTTAAGATCTGCAAAAACCAAAGAAAACCTTAGCTGCAACGCATTGTGCTTTATGCACCCTTGTGCCATGTCACTGAGTAAAAAGATAGGAACATTAGTTTACTTTACTTTTTATGCAAACATCAGCAAAAAGAGGGAGCTTCCCCTCCTAATTTGAAGAGTAGTTACTAGACACTGTGCATAGTTGTATGTTTCCAATAAGCACTCCAGAGGTGCTAATTGAAATGCCAACACAAGCCCAAAAAAAAAAGTTATTTTTATGCAAAGGAAAATGAAATTAGAAAATAGAAAAAAATAAAAAATAAAAACAGAAATTAGAAAACAAATGAAAAAGAGATTAAAGGAAAATAGAAAATCTTTTCAATTATTCATGACATTTTTGCTCCAAAAACCTTCTTGCTCCGTGGAAGAAACTGAATTTTGGAAGGATTGAAGGAAAGAGAGAATGGTGTTCTTGGATGGGAGATTGCTTGTGTTTGGCAAAGGGATGTGTCTGATTTGTCTACTTCAACAAAGAATGTTTCTCCATGTTCATGCTTGTTTTGGGAGGTATTTTTCCCCATTGTTATTTATTTTTAAATTTAAATTTTAATTAGTTTTCTTTCAATTGCCATGCCCACATTAGGTGATGGCAAATGGTCTTGCTATTAAAAAAATAAATTAACTTCAATTTGTAGTTTTAATTTTATATTTTTAATTTTTGAAAATGGGTATTTTGAGGCCAAGTTATGGCAAAAAAAAAGTTAAATCATATGTATTGGAAATTTGAAAAAAAAAATGTAGAAAGAGGTTGTGCACTTTTAGTCCAAAAGGGTATCTTTGACTTTTTTAAATTATTTCTATTTTAACTGTTAGATAATTTTTGGAAAATTGAAGGTATCATGTCATTATGGAGACTTTCAATTTTTTTATGGTTTTTACCTCTTTGAAGAAAAATAGAGAATTTTCATTTTAGACCTCATTGAATGAAATATTTGTGGA
The DNA here is from genome assembly GCA_007258455.2 of Sequoia sempervirens. Taxonomy (NCBI): domain Eukaryota; kingdom Viridiplantae; phylum Streptophyta; class Pinopsida; order Cupressales; family Cupressaceae; genus Sequoia; species Sequoia sempervirens. The sequence goes on along the minus strand of VDFB02270210.1, from coordinate 10,946 downwards.
ATGAAAAGTCTATTTAATATTTTGGGATTTTGCATCCTTTGGCAAAGTGTCATTAAAATTTGCATTGGTTTGCAGGCCACGTCCAATTGGTAGAATTGTAGTGTTGAACTTTTTAGGATTGAGGAGATCTAGGATAGCAAAGGAGTGGCTCTCCCCCTTTGCCTTGATAGAGACCGTTTGTGATGTTCAGATGGTAGAGTTTAATTCAAGTGATAGCTAATGACACCCTAGGTAGAAAATAATATTTAATCAAGATTTTTCCATGCTAGGATCAGAACGCTCCCAGAGGTTTAGTCTAGTGATGAAGGACGTGATACAAATCGGGGAATTGGTGACCATCAACATGATACGACTCTAGGAGTTGGTGATCGTTATAGTATCTTCATGGAGGAAGCTACTCCTATTTTTCCCATGGAGCCATTGGGCTACCATGATGAGCCTCCTTGTCTTATGCCTAGCATTCGTGCCATTCCCTTCTTGTTGGATTTTGGTAGTCAACATCAATTGTGATCATTTATGTAAATGCATTAAATAGCATGTGTGCCATGTATTGTCTTATGTTTGTTTGATGTGAGTTGCCACATGTGATGTGTACATGATTTGGCCTGAGTGTTGCCATGTATGCTTTGTATGTGTGTAAGCCTTGGCTTTGATATTGATCCATCCATATCTTCTTCTCTATAGCTTAGCTTGAGGGTTTCCTAGAGTGGCATGGACATCTATTGCACTAGACAATGATAATATGGTAGGGTGGTGAGTAGCATTTCACCATTGGTCAATTATAAAGATATCTTGAAAGCTAAAAGAGTTCCTAGTTAGGAGTTTCATGTTATGCTCTGTGTTTATTGGAGCACCTTACTAATGTAAGATATTCATTGAATCATTTATGTATTGGAGCGCGAGCCTTCCATGCTTGGAAGTAGCCTCCATGTAATGTCCCCATTCTCAGAGTAATAGCTTGGAGGTGGGAACTAGCTCATTCACCATTCCCGTGAGCTAGTCATCCTAGTAAGGGAATGATTTTTGGCCAAGAGAACTACATTTTGATGAATTTTGCTAATGGAGGAAAAAGGGAATTATTTTTAATGAAAAATAAAATATAATATTTATTATATTTTATTATTATTTTATTTCCCACTTGCAATGCCAAATCAATTTTATAAAAATAATTAAGCGGGCCGACTTGTCTCATGTGAGAATGAAAAATAATAAAATAATAATATCTTGAGGTCGGCCTTGGCTAGGGCGGCTGGAGAAATGCTATAAAAGGAAGCATTGTGAGTCATTTCAGCATCATGAATGAAGTTTGGTTTTGGCATTTGAGTTTGTCTCTTGGCTGAAGATTATTTTCAGTCTGATCAAGGTGATGACCCCTTGACTTCCAGGGTTTGGAGATGGCCCCATTCCCACTTTGGGAGGTGGACATATTCAGTGTTCACTATTGAGTTCATTGCATTCATGTTTTGGAGCTTAAGAAGGAATCAGTTGCAGCATATACACATCAGACCTGGGCGTACCATTTTGTGGCTTTGATACTTGGTTTGAGGGCAGCGATTTACATCTTGAAGGAAGACGAATTTGCATCAGACCTAGCGCTACTCCTTTTGGCAACGAATTCATTATTGTAATGTCCCCATTTTGGCCATACGCTCTTCTTTGACTGATAGCCTATTTCTAGAAATCCGTAGGTTCATTAGAAGTGAAATTAGGGTTTCCTTGCTTGGAGGTTTGTGGCATTTCTAGGTATTTACTATTTTCGGTAAATACTAATTTTGGCAGTGGTTCAGTTGTCAACCTTCAGTTCATCTTTTCAATTGGAGCAGTTGCTTATGTTTAAGTTTTGGCTTTCAAAAGCATTTTTTTGTAAAATTTTGAAATAAAGGCATTAATGTTCTATTTTTCAGTTGACCACATGGCCTAGTGGAATAACTTCATGTTGTTTTAAAAATGTGGACTTGAAGGGGGGTCGAAGTCACTAAGGAGAAAATAGAATATTAAATTAAGTTAATGTTGCCATGAAGTGGGACGCCACCCTTGAGGAAAAATTAGAAATTCTTGAAATTTGAAAAGCCTCTTTTGTGACTTTTGGCGTGCCTTGAAGGGGAGTTGAAGAGTCTTCTCCTTTTCTATAAAATTGAAGCCTTGCTCCAACATTTGGTATCCATTGTTAATTGCTAAAGTTATGTTGTCGAAATGACATTGTGGTTATTTCTTCGAGGGATGCTTACCTCCTAGATTCCAATCAATTTTGTGTTTGAGAGACAACACCTAATTGGTTTTTATTGCTGCTTCTCATTTAGACTAGCAGATGGAGCTCAATTGTTGAAGATTTTGGAGATTTTCTCAGTTTTGGTGTTGTTGATATTACTACAGCTGAAGGTGTTTTTTGTTAACAGTTTTTTGAGCAAATTAAATATCATTTTGGGTATGTTTGCAAAGTGGTTCTAGACCCAAGGCAACCCCTTCCACAAGAGATTGGAATTTATTTCCAAGTCTTTGATTTTTTATTGCAAAATCGCCCTAGCTTGGGGCCGTACCATTCAAAGAGCATTGAATTTTGAGCCAATAAATTAATGCTGGTCTTTTATGGCTGTTTCTTCATCTTGGTTTGGGCACCCTTCCTCCAATTGACCATTGCATTTGACTTCATTCAAATTGGAGGTAATTTGATGAAGTTATGAGCATTTCATGGTGTTTTCTGTTTGCTGATCAAAATTTCCAGAACTCAAATTTTTATATCAGATTGCATTAGTTTCCTGTTTTTGGCCTTTACTTCATCATTTGAGGGATAAACATTGTAAAGCATTCATTCTTGACATCTTAGCATTATTCTCTATCATTGTAATACTTGTATTTGCAGATTCCTTGATTGTAAGGTTGAGATTTAGTAGTACTAATCCAACCATTGTTATTGCTACAATTACTTGTTATAATTTCACATTAAGTACCCCTGGATGGTTTACCGCCAGTGTGGAGAATGAATGTAATCTCTCTTGTACCCACTGTCAAGTGGTGAATTCCCACTCATGAGTGGATGCCCGCCACAGCGGATGAATTAGCTAGTTTGAAAATTCTATGCCTGGTTATCCGCCTAAGTTTCTTTAAATTTGTAATAAGTACTCTGCCATATGTTAGCACCTCGCCTTCAAAAGGATCTTGAGTGCACATTCTTGGCGTTGAGTTTATTTTCAGTTTCCAGTTGTATTCAATTTTTGTATCAAGTTTTAGATCCTAGGGATCCTCTGACCATATGCCCGCCCCTCTTCTTTAAGTGTTTTTAGGGGGCATTCTTGGTTAGAGTTGCTTTGATAGAATTTGGGTTTGGAGCTAACACTAATCAAGTTGGCCAAGTGTTGGTGATTGTGTAAAAACTGTGGCAAAAAATTGGTTAGCATATTTCAATTATTGTAGCAGTGATTTGGCATTAAAGGAGGACGATTTTGTATCAGACCTGGGCGCTTCTCCTATTGGCATCAATTCATTATTTGTGGCAGTGATTTGCATCTTGAAAGAGGCGATTTGGAGTAAGAGACATTTGCATTGCGTTGAGACATCTTCATCAGCTAGCTGGTACTAGTCATGGATTCTCCAGTCAGCCACAATATTTCAGGTTTCATCATTGCAATTGCATTTTCTTAGAGTCAAAGCATAGCATCAGTAGCATAGTACATCCCCAGTCATCATTATATCAGCACCGTGTAAAATCGTCTTCATTAAAGGATGATTAGCTTGGCAAAATATTGTAATCAGACTTAAGTCTTGTAGCTGCACTGGCATTTCAAATAAGTCTCTCACATTATCTAGTTGGGCATTGCACATTGCATCTTGGCAACATTGTAATCAGTTTGAGACTCTATATGCAATATCAATCATTTTGGAGGTTGCACATGATATGTTTGTAAAAATGACAGTCTGCTGGAGCTGCATATTTACATAGATTTCAGTCATCTATTTGCATTGAAAAATACCAAAAACGCCTGCATATCATCCTAGTTACAATTGCAATCATTTGGCATTGTTTGGTTGAACTTTTTATGCATTTCCATATCATTCCAAAAGTAGAAAAACCACATCAGAAAACTCTTCTCAGCCTAGGACAGTTTACAATGTTAGTTTTTAATGATCAGATTGACATGTACAGAAATTAATTCAAAAACACAACACAATACACAGCAGATACCCTGGGAAAACCCTCCTCTTGAGGGAGAAAAACCCAGCCAATAATATCTCTTATATTATTGATTCTTGAAGAGAACACTTTTACAAATGAGGCCAATAAGAGAGGCCAAATGAAACACCAACAGATGATACAGCCACAGATCTTTATCACATATGATCTGCTAACATAGAACTGAAGCTATATGATGAACTTGCACTGCCCAGATGATCGCACTGTACATATGAAGAACTCGCGCTGCTTTTGTGATGAATTTGCACTAGATACAAGAGACAATGGAATGAACTGAATGGTGAATGGATGATTGAACAATGAACAATCGAATGAATATATATACAGCATGAAGGGACGTGACTCTTCAAACATAGCATGTTGGCCTCATAAAGAATTATTTCTTTTACTAATTAAATAAGTTGGCCACCTCAAAGTCGTGCCTCCTTATTTAATTTGCATCTCTTCATTAAAAACATTGTTTATCAAAGGAAGTGTCTCTTCACCAAATCGTGTACAATAATTAAATAGCCGATGACTATATTTAATTATAGTCTTCAAGAGATTCGTGCTGGAAGGAATCGGACGATGCTACTCTAAACATCAACATGCAAGACAACTGTTTGAAGAAATTTCTAAAGAGTGGAAAACTGAAAATTGAGGTCAGATTTGACAAGGGATATTACACTCCATTTTTTAATCTTATTATGATTTCATTTAATTGTTAATTGCAATCTTTATAATTGGGGTCCACGAGACCTTTGTATTTATTACATAGTTGTACTTTGAGGTAATTTATGAAGTGAGTTATGTTTCATCTATGTTTAGGATGAAACTCTTTTAAAGAAAAAATTTATTGTAATTGTTTGGTATTTTTCCAAACCTTGTCTTTTGAGGTTATTGGCATATTTGTAAAACTAAAATAATGATAATCTTGTAAGTTTGGATAAAATTATTTAATGTTGCAATCATATTTGTGGATGCTTAAATGTTGGATTGTATTGTATTATCCTAATGGATGTTTGATCCATCTTTACTTTTGGCATATGTCAATATTGGTGTCAAACGTGCATAGCATTTTGTAGCACATTCATCATGTTGTGCTCTGTAGTCCTTTTCCTTGTGTTAAGGAGCTAGTGTTATTTTTTCCTCATTCCTTGGGAAAGTGTCCTTCTGTCATGTCCCCCGAAATGGTAACATCTAATACAATCAAAATCTAAAATACAAGTAATTTCCATTTAAATATAAGATAATATTATAATTATATTATTAACAATTTGACTATTATCATAAACAAGTATTATAAAATAACCAATATCTTATCGGCGAGGTTTGATTATAACATCATCAAATAATAATCTATATTTTATTGGCAGATGTAAATAAAAGAGAATATATATATATAGCATATAAATAAGAAGGAAAAGACTAAGGAATAAATATAATATATAAATTACGTTAATAAAAGGAAGTTGCGAGTGAAAAGGCACGTCCGTGATTTAAGCCTTTGATCGGCTATTTATGGGAAAATCATATTTATCAGGTGTTCACCTTGCAGGTGGAAACGCGATGATAGCAGGATAATGCAATTCAATTATTCCCGTTTGAAGTAGTCTATATGCTTTTATAGTCATTTTAATCTTCGTAATTCATCCAATGAAATATGCTAACCAATTTTTTCGAAGGAATAACACAAAATAACCAGCAATAGATGATTGGATTAGCGTTAGCCTCAAATCAAAATCTGAACTTGAACTGAAGAAACTGACTTGAATAGAAGAACTACTCAACGTCAAGAATGTGTACTCAAGATCCCACTGAGGGCGAGGTGCTAACATATGACGGAGTCTAGAAATTGAAATTAAGAACTATCAGGCGGATAACCAGCCATGAGAAACAATTCCACGCTACCACCAAACAGTGGGGGGAAAAGATTACAAATGAAAGTAATTCATCCGCTGCGGCGGGCATCCACAGAACTGTGGGGATTCACCACTTAAGTGGGTACAAGATTTACAAACAATTTTAACCACACTGGCGGTAAACCATCCAGGGGACTTTAATGAGAATTAAATCAAATAGTTGCAGCAATAATAATGGTTAGATTAGTACTACTAATCAGAACCTTACAATTTCAACATGACTGCAAATAAATGAATTACAATGATATAGAAGTGAGATATGGATATAAGAATGAATTCTAACAATGTTCTTTGCTTTCCAATGACTGAAAAAGTGATTAAACTGGAAACTGATAAATCTGATGCAAATTCCTGAGTTCTGGAAATTTAGAACAGCAAACTGGAAAACAGTAAAAAACTCATAACTCACTCATTTCACCTCCAAATTGATTGAAATTTGTTGCAAATGCATCTCAGAAGATAGGCGACCAAACCAGGAGGAAGAAACAGCAGCAAATGGCCTTCATTTATTTCTGGCACAATTCCCAATGCAATGAAAAAGTACGGCCCCTTGAGAAAATCGATTTTGCATTATAAAATCAACAACTTCAATTTAAAATCTGCTTTTTGGTGGAAGTTGGCGCCTCAAGTCAACAATCAGATTGCTCAAACACCCAGAACTGAAATAAAATCACTCCACAAGCTATGAACAGAAAACAGCTTCAGCTGTAGCAAAACCAGGAAATTCAAAATTGTAAAACTCTCCAAAATTCTCAACCTTGTTGCTCAATCTGCTAGTCTGATGTGAGAAGCAGCAATGTTCCAACTAGGTGTTGTATTTCAAACACGAAATTGGGAAGGGGCTAGGAGGTAGCATCCTCGAAGCAATAGCAAAATGTCCATAGTCATTTTGACAGCATAACAATAAGGTAATTGATGGATAATAATGCTGGAGCCAAGACCTTCAATAAATAAGAACTCAACAAGACTCTTCAAATGCCTGAGAAGCAGCTCAAAAGACACAAGAGACTCCTCCAATTCTCAAGACCAATCAACTTCTCAAGTGGCGTCCCAAAAGGCCTTCACAAAATGCACTTTATTCAAAAATATAAAAGTGGCGTCCTTTTTTAAGATAAAGAAATATTTGAATAAAGATTAATTAATCTTTTGATGAGGGCGTACCCTTCATGGCCCCACTTTAAAACAACTTTATGTTAACTCCTTAGGCCAAGGTGGGGGTCAACAGTGAAAAAGAATAAAATGCCATTAATTTAATATTTTTGCCAACTGAAGACCAAACCAAGATATAACACTGCTCCAACTGCTAAGGATTAAGAATAGACAACTGCAACTGCCACAATTAGCATTTACTAAAAATAGTAAATAATATGAATGCCACAGAAAACCAAGCCCAAGAAACCCTAATTTTCACCTCATCCCAGTCTACGGGGTCCGGAATAGACTGAAGAACTGCAAAGCTGATCACTGATGAGAAGGGGACATTACAGTCCGCCCTCCTCGAAATTGCTTGTCCCCAAGCAACTGCAAAGATGGATGCAACAAAATCTGTTCACCTTCCCACGTAGCATCTTCAATAGGAAAATTCCTCCATCTAACCAAATATTCTTTGATTGTCCTTCTTCTCAAAGAACGTTCTCTAGTGTCAAGGATCTCTTCTGGAATCAACACTAAATGACCTTCCTCATCCAATGGAGGTAATTCTGATGTAGCTACCACATTGTGTCCAATTGCCTTCTTGAGGCGAGACACATGAAAAACATTATGTATTTTGCTTTCAGCTGGAAGTTCCAACTCATAAGCAACTTCACCAATCCTTTTGGCGATTTTGAAAGGACCATAAAAGCGTGGCTTCAACTTTTCTGCACCACTCTTCTTGAGAGAAGATTGTCTATATGGTTGAAGCCTCAAATAGACCATGTCCCCAACTTCAAAAGACCTTTCCACACGCTGCTGATCAGCGTATAACTTCTGCTGATTTTGAGCTTGTTGCAGATTTTCCTTAAGAGTTTTCAAGATGTCTTGGCTTTGTTGTAACATATCCAATGCTTGTGGGGCTCTACTATCACCAAACACTAGATCAACAAAGTTAGTAGCCTCATAACCATAAAGATCCTTAAAAGGAGACATCTTAATTGACATGTGATAAGAAGAGTTGTAACAATACTCTCCTAAATGAAGCCATTTAATCCAAGCTCGCTGCTGTCCTGAAACATAGTTCCTTAGGTAGCCCTCTAACCACTTGTTAACAATTTCTGATTGCCCATCTGTTTGTGGGTGATAACTTGTGCTTGGAGTAAGCACTGTCCCACTCAATCTGAAGATCTCCAGACAAAAAACACTTAGGAACTTGCTGTCCCTATCACTGACAATTGTTTTAGGCAACCCATGCAAACGGAACACCTCTCTAAAAAACAACTCAGCCACTTGAGCTGTTGTAAATGAAGTGGTAACAGCAAAGAAATGAGCAAATTTCGTTAGTCTATCAACCACAACAAATATACAGTCACGTCCTTGCACTTTGGGCAACCCCGTGATAAAGTCCATGGCAATACTTTCCCACTTCTGATTTGGAATAGGCAAGGGCTGAAGTAAACCAGCAGGAAAAGAGTGTTCATTTTTATTCCTTTGACAAATAGGACACTCTCTAATGTAATTCAAGACTTCATCTTTCAAACCTTTCCAAGTGAATCGTTCACGAATCTGCTTGTAAGTCTTGAAAATCCCTTGATGACCAGCAAGGGGAACATCATGAAAAGATTGTAGAATCTTTTTCTTAAGCTTAGATTCTTGTACTAAAAAGATTCTATCTTTGTAATAAATTAATCCATCAACCAACTTATACCTTTCATCAACCAATTGACCTTCTAACAAGCTGGTTGCAAACTGATTTTTAACATAATCAGCAGCAATTAATTCTTTCCAATCTGCTGATAACTCACAAATTGACTGCAAATGAGGCCTTCTAGAAAGTGCATCAGCAACTATATTATTTTTTCCTTTGACGTATTCAATGTCAAAGTCATATGCTTGGAGTTTACTTACCCATTTTTGCTGCCTTTCATTCAACTCCTTTTGGCGCATAAAATGTTTAAGACTGTTGTGATCAGTCTTAACAACAAATTTACTTCCCACCAAGTATTGACGGACTTTAGACAAAGCATGCATGATGGCAAGCATCTCTTTGTCATAAATAGAGTAAGTTTTTTCTGCCCCTCTCAACTTTCTACTCTCGAAGACAATAGGATGTTTGTCTTGCATTAGGACAGCTCCAACTCCTTCGCCTGAAGCATCACATTGTAATTCAAAAGGTTTTGAGAAATCCGGAAGTGCCAATACTGGACACGAACTCATGATTTGTTTAAACTTATCAAAAACCTCTTGTGCTTGCTTAGTCCAAAGAAAAGCTCCTTTCTTTGTAAGATCTGTCAAAGGTGCTGCTTGATGAGAATAACCTTTTACAAATCTTCTATAGAATCCACATAACCCTAAAAAACCTCTCAAATGAGAAATAGTCTTAGGAGTTGGCCAATCAAGAATGGCCCTTATCTTTTCTGGATCCACCTTCACCCCCTTTGAGCTGATAATGTGGCCAAGGTATAAAAGTTCTTCCATCCCAAACTCACACTTTGACTCTTTGGCGAATAGACATTCCGCCTCTAAAATGGTAAGCACTTCTTCCAAATGCTTAAGGTGCTCTTCCCATGACTTACTGAATATGAGAATATCGTCGAAGAAGATGAGCACAAACTTCCTCAACTGCTGTCTAAAAATCTTGTTCATACAAGATTGGAATGTGGCTCGAGCATTTGTCAAACCAAAAGGCATGACAAGAAATTCAAAATGCCCAAAGTGGCATCTAAATGCTGTCTTTTCTATATCCTCCTCCCTCATTCTGATTTGGTGATATCCTGAACGAAGATCAATCTTTGAGAAGAACATTGCCCCATGGAGCTCATCAATGAGCTCATCAATGCTAGGGATAGGATATCTATTCTTGATGGTTTTCTGATTTAATGCGCGATAGTCAACACACATACGCATTGTACCATCTTTCGTTTTGACCAGCACTACTGCTGAAGCAAATGGACTCTTGCTTGGTCTAATAAAACCACTTTCCAACAGCTCCTTGATGGCTTTTTCAATTTCATCTTTCTGCCTCTTTGGATAGCGGTAAGGTGTAGTAATGACTGGTTTTGCTCCCTCTTCTAACTCAATCACATGCTCAGAACCTCTTTCAGGAGGTCTTCCAGGAGGTAAGCTTCCAAAGACTTTACTTTTCTTTGAAAGTAAGGCTTGAATATCAGGATGATATTGCCTTTTTTCCTCAACCGGATCAGCTGGTAAAACCATACATTCAGCAGCCCATTCAACCTGATCATGGCGGATCAGCCTTTCCATCCTTTTCAAAGAAACAATTCAAGGGCCTCCATTTGACATCCCTCTTAAAACAACCTTCCTTCCATTTGACTGAAATTTCAGCTCCATGGTTTGCAAATTCAAAGTGATCTCACCAAGAGATCGCAGCCATTGTATGCCCAACACAACATCAGTGTCTCCTATACCCACCACATAAAAATCATCCTTAATTTCATGATTCCCTAATTGCAAAGATAGGTTAGGAATTCTCCTTGTGCAAGATATAGTGAAACCATCAGCAACCATTACTTTGAAACCATCAAAATCTTCAGTCTTCAAACCCTTTCTAGCAACTAGCCCTTCATCAATAAAATTGTGAGTTGCTCTGGTATCAATTAGAGCAACTATCCTTTGTGAATTTACAACTCCATGAACCCTAAAAGATTCATTCTTTTGAAAACTAGATAGTTGTGCAAAAGCACTACCATCTCCAACTTCTT
>VDFB02270209.1:0-27043 GCA_007258455.2 Sequoia sempervirens | reverse complement strand
GGGGTCGTGTTATCTGGTCACCTATTGTGGTTATAGCCATGTGTGTTGTCTTAGGAGAGTGGCTTGTAATGGGCGTCGGCGCACAAAGTGGTGCCAGGATAACCCTTTGCAAGTTGGTTAATTCAGTGATAACTAAATTAAACTTTTAGAAGCTTAGGTTGCATCAAACATTGAACAAGATAATTTGTGCCTCGCTCATGGGCCCAAGGGGCTTGTTTTAGACTTGGGATGAGACGGGAAGGCCTGGAATGGCAAGATCATCTATCTCGTCTTCACGAGAGGTATTTGGTTCCGCATGAGTAAGCATGGGTGCCGGGAATGCGGTAGAGGCTACCAGGATAACCCGTGGAGTGGGGGCCGAGGCCTAGGAAGATTCCTAGAGGATATCCCTTGACGAACTATGCGATGACACTCTTCCTAAGTCAGCAGTTTGTATTTGATATTGGTGACACTCTTGATCTATTCTATGTCTGGAAGCAATGTAACCTTTGTCAATGTTGTGTGAGTCATATCTAGAGTTGTACGTATGACCATTCAGTCATGTGATGAGGTCTTGTATTTATTTCATATCAGTGTTGTGTGGCCCGTGTCTAGTGGTAGATGTTCTTGGGTAGGAATTCCTGGTTACTATCTCCTAGCACAGAGGGAGTGGAACCTTTTGGATTTCACGTGGTCGGGTGGCGTGCATCTTATTCTGTTGGTTCTTCTTCATGTTCGTGTGTTCGTGATTTCCAGTTGGAGAGCTCGTGGGAATCAGTTTCTTCTCACGCCTTGTTCTCTCAGTTCTTATTGTATTTTATTACTTGTTATCGAGGTGGAATTGTATTATGTAATCTTATTTGTTGGACTTGCCTCATTCGGGGAATGAGTATTGTAATCTTATTGTAAATCATGTTATTGGAATCAAGGGGTATTTCATACTCTTGGATGTAAATTGTATAGTTTTATGAATGGAAAGTATGTTGTCTCAGTTCCTTGAGTGATTAATGTTTCGGTTTATATTAATGTTTGTTGTTGTTGGGTTTTAAAGTAATCTTTGTCTCGTGGCCTTAGAGGTTGTTGGCAATGTGTATTCATCTTTCATGTTGTTTGTACTTAACAAAAAAAAAATTGGTGCATTTAAGTAGTGAATTGCAACTTCCTCTAGGTTATGTAAGGTGGCATTTCATATTATTTAGTGCATAAATAACGCATCCGCCATGTATATACATAGGCTGGGATACGCATAAGCGATTGTGGAAAATCCATATGCCCATACGCATGCATCGATATGGTATACCTCACACACGCAAAATACTGAGGTGCATACGGTGCATATGCCACGTATGCATGCACAACCTATATGTGATATTATCAATATTATATTATTATTACCAACAATCTCTACAAATACATGCATATATACATGTATATATATATATATATATATATATAAATATCGGATATGCTGACTGGCTTACGATATGTTTACAGAATGATATATATATATATGTGTGTGTGTGTGTGTGTGTGTAAATATATATATTACGGTAAAATAATATATATATATAATATAATATATATTTAATATTTGAATCTTATAAATGGAATGTTAAATTATCTTCCACTTTGAATTAATATTAAACTTCAACTATGGAAATCGAATGAATCAAATATTGTCTTTGGCAATGGGAAATCAATACATCATTCTTCAATATGATTAAAATTGAAATATTTCATTTGAACTTGAGGAATAAAATGAAATAAGACGGCTGAGGAAAAACACACGCGCCCAGTTCATACGTGCAGACCAAGTCGCTGGAAATGATAAACGCAGCCTGTAACTTGTCGATTTACCCAAATTTATAGGCTATGTGGACAATAAATATCAATGGACTTTTTCACTAAAAATTTCTACCCGCCAGATTTTAGAATTAGCGCCATATCTGGAAGGAAGCCTATAGGTGTCGATTCTATATATTTTACCATGTGCAAATGGGAAATGGTCTCCATTCTGCTATCAAACACTGGAGGTCGACACACCGCTTGGAAGCTGAGTATGAGTTTAAAAACCTGCCACTTATTAAGTTGAATCATTCAAGTTATAGAGCTGGCAATTTACATGCCTTTGAAAGTGGAATTCGATGGGGCTGAGGCTCTATAAATAGCCGCCCAATTCCTCGCTCTTTACTTACTCTTGTTTATCTAGAGAATTTATCCTTGAGAACTTATTTTTTGTAGAGCAATCACTTTGTTTTTCTGAGAGACGTATATTTCTGAGAGTTGAGTTTAGTTTGAGATTACCAGTTCTTCATTATCGAATCACCTGAGTTTTATACTTCCATTCAGTTGTAACCATTATCAGTCTGATTATTCATTTCCGAGTACTTATTTCTAAGTGAGAAAGGTAGCAACTTGTGAGTTAATTCTGAGTGAGAAAGGTAGTAACTTGTGAGAGATCTGCCAATTGATTGATAGAGCTGGAATTGCTATGAGAATAGGCTGAGACATCATCATTTGAAGGAAAGCTAAATACCAAGCATGAGATATTCTTCTTCTATCAATTTCAAAAGTAAACCTTAAAATATTTCTGGAAATTGTGTTTACTGTCTGTGTATAGATAGGGAATAGCTTCATGAATTTTACTGTTGTTGTGTGTTGAAAGTGAGTTGTTTTATAAACTATATATTTGTTTGCACATAGGGAGAAAATGGTTAAAGGATAAAAGATGCATACTTGTGTTTTGCATTAATTGTGTGATCTCCATATAAGGAGAATATGGCTGTAATAGTTACTATATACTAGGACCGAAATGAGGACAGGAATCAAGTAAATTCTATCAACTAAGTTATTAGGTTAACTGAGATAAGCTTGAGTTACTCCTAGGATAAAGATTTCCAATATAGGAGGGATTATGTGAATTACTTGTTATGCTGATTCATTTCTAGCAGTTAGTATGTTGTAGGTTAGTTTGGGATGAAATATTATCTAGTGAAGGACCACACCTATGCGTAGTGTAAGATAGCCTTAAGTCAAATCGGCCCTAAGTAGTGTTTATGATAGATGACCTTCATTCGAAGTACTGAATGAGAATACTTTGGCAAAAATAGTGCAATGTACAACATCCACTTAGTTGTGTGATGCTTGAGACTACACTGTCTGTTCATCGTGATCCTTTATACTAGTTCGAGATTGTGAACTAGCAAGGTTCTAGTTGTGTAGGACACAACACTATGCTTTGTTAGTTAACAGTATCGATTACCCAACCAATCTCTTCGTCGAAGGGAGGGCCATCTATCGAATGATAGATGTGCGGGTGACCGCATTATAAGTCCGTGGTTGGCAGAAAAGCGCCCGAGTGATGCTTCTCCTCCACAGTAGGCAACTGAAGAACCAAGATTTGAAAGGGAAGATCCTGGACCGTCTTACTACTCTTTGTTCTAAAGCTCATTGGAGCTATGTTAGTTAAGGTATGTATTCTTGTTTCATATACTTGTGAAGTTATTATAATGGAATCTTTATTGTAAATTGATATGGCAACTTGTGCATGTATTATCAATGAAGAAAAGGAAAATTTTTATTGCAATGTCATGTTAACACGTTTATTTACTCGCATGATGTAAATTATGAAATTTTTACTGCACTAAAGGATGTGGTCATTACAATACAACACTCCTTCATTGAGAAGAATCAAGAAAGTGTCAGAAGCCCAAAGTTGCGGGAGAGGTAGAGGTCATCACTCTAGTAATGGAGCCGCCAAAGTTACCAAGAGCAGATTGCGAGTGGCGAAGAGATGCTACGACGACACATCATCATCCTACGGAGCATTAATTGTCCAAAGGCAGAAGAAGTCAACGACTGGTTAGAAGAATTGATAACTAGAGTTGATAAGGTGTAAACACCCAGTTAGGACGTCCTACCCCTCCAAAATAGCATTTATGACAAACAGGAGTTAACTTGATGCCTCTTTCCAAGTTAACTCACTGTCCCACTAATCATGCATGTCTATTTCCACTAATTGTGGATGTCTATTTTGGAGGCACTTTTGTATTTGGAGTTCTCTTTTAGTTTAGATTCAATTAACTGAAGTAGATTTCCAGTTAACTGTTAGGTTAACTACTTTTAGACATAGGAAAAAATTTTGCAGATTGGCAAGAACTCATTGTTAACTCAAGGAGATTGGGTTGCCTACTTTGAGCTTCTATAAATAAGATCCTTTGCTCATTATTTTGTAACTTTTATTACTACACAAAATTGCTGCGCCGTTGTGCCATCAAGCTTGCAAGTCAATATTTGTTCACTCTTGGATGAGAGTTGTTTGGTTTGATAAGCAATTGTGTATGATTTTGTACCTTTGCTGTCCCAAATCTTTGTAAAGCGTTGAGTGAGTTTGAAGAAATAAATCAAAAGGCATATGCAATTTGATCCAAAGTTTCAAGATCTATCAAGGTCTGTTTATAATCTATTGTTTCAATTTGCCCCTTGGACAGGTGCCGACACCTCCTTGGGAATTTGGAGATTAATGGTTATTGTTTGATGTTGTTTAATGATCTAGATTTCAGCCTACACCTCGGACAGGTGTCGTCACCTCCTCAGGAATCCTGTTATCCAGTTCATCATTCTTTGTTGTTTCTAGTAATCTAAGTCTCAGCGTACACCTCGGACAAGTGTCGTCACCTCCTTGGGAATCCTGAGATTCAACTTACCGTACAAGTGTTTGCTTGCATAGGACCTTATTCCAACGTAGATCTGAAAGTTCAGAGCCTTCAGACGCATTCTGAGAGATAGTCGGCCCAAGTGATCCAACCATCCCATTCCCGCTCCTATGCGCTCTTGCTCTATTTATCTCGAGGAAATAAAATAGATTAAAAGTTAGCTTACTTGTAGTTAAGATCTGCAAAAACCAAAGAAAACCTTAGCTGCAATGCATTGTGCTTTATGCACCCTTGTGCCATGTCACTGAGTAAAAAGATAGGAACATTAGTTTACTTTACTTTTTATGCAAACATCAGCAAAAAGAGGGAGCTTCCCCTCCTAATTTGAAGAGCAGTTACTAGACACTGTGCATAGTTGTATGTTTCCAATAAGCACTCCAGAGGTGCTAATTGAAATGCCAACACAAGCCCAAAAAAAAAAGTTATTTTTATGCAAAGGAAAATGAAATTAGAAAATAGAAAAAAATAAAAAATAAAAACAGAAATTAGAAAACAAATGAAAAAGAGATTAAAGGAAAATAGAAAATCTTTTCAATTATTCATGACATTTTTGCTCCAAAAACCTTCTTGCTCCGTGGAAGAAACTGAATTTTGGAAGGATTGAAGGAAAGAGAGAATGGTGTTCTTGGATGGGAGATTGCTTGTGTTTGGCAAAGGGATGTGTCTGATTTGTCTACTTCAACAAAGAATGTTTCTCCATGTTCATGCTTGTTTTGGGAGGTATTTTTCCCCATTGTTATTTATTTTTAAATTTTAATTTTAATTAGTTTTCTTTCAATTGCCATGCCCACATTAGGTGATGGCAAATGGTCTTGCTATTAAAAAAATAAATTAACTTCAATTTGTAGTTTTAATTTTATATTTTTAATTTTTGAAAATGGGTATTTTGAGGCCAAGTTATGGCAAAAAAAAAGTTAAATCATATGTATTGGAAATTTGAAAAAAAAAATGTAGAAAGAGGTTGTGCACTTTTAGTCCAAAAGGGTATCTTTGACTTTTTTAAATTATTTCTATTTTAACTGTTAGATAATTTTTGGAAAATTGAAGGTATCATGTCATTATGGAGACTTTCAATTTTTTTATGGTTTTTACCTCTTTGAAGAAAAATAGAGAATTTTCATTTTAGACCTCATTGAATGAAATATTTGTGGAATGAAAAGTCTATTTAATATTTTGGGATTTTGCATCCTTTGGCAAAGTGTCATTAAAATTTGCATTGGTTTGCAGGCCACGTCCAATTGGTAGAATTGTAGTGTTGAACTTTTTAGGATTGAGGAGATCTAGGATAGCAAAGGAGTGGCTCTCCCCCTTTGCCTTGATAGAGACCGTTTGTGATGTTCAGATGGTAGAGTTTAATTCAAGTGATAGCTAATGACACCCTAGGTAGAAAATAATATTTAATCAAGATTTTTCCATGCTAGGATCAGAACGCTCCCAGAGGTTTAGTCTAGTGATGAAGGACGTGATACAAATCGGGGAATTGGTGACCATCAACATGATACGACTCTAGGAGTTGGTGATCGTTATAGTATCTTCATGGAGGAAGCTACTCCTATTTTTCCCATGGAGCCATTGGGCTACCATGATGAGCCTCCTTGTCTTATGCCTAGCATTCGTGCCATTCCCTTCTTGTTGGATTTTGGTAGTCAACATCAATTGTGATCATTTATGTAAATGCATTAAATAGCATGTGTGCCATGTATTGTCTTATGTTTGTTTGATGTGAGTTGCCACATGTGATGTGTACATGATTTGGCCTGAGTGTTGCCATGTATGCTTTGTATGTGTGTAAGCCTTGGCTTTGATATTGATCCATCCATATCTTCTTCTCTATAGCTTAGCTTGAGGGTTTCCTAGAGTGGCATGGACATCTATTGCACTAGACAATGATAATATGGTAGGGTGGTGAGTAGCATTTCACCATTGGTCAATTATAAAGATATCTTGAAAGCTAAAAGAGTTCCTAGTTAGGAGTTTCATGTTATGCTCTGTGTTTATTGGAGCACCTTACTAATGTAAGATATTCATTGAATCATTTATGTATTGGAGCGCGAGCCTTCCATGCTTGGAAGTAGCCTCCATGTAATGTCCCCATTCTCAGAGTAATAGCTTGGAGGTGGGAACTAGCTCATTCACCATTCCCGTGAGCTAGTCATCCTAGTAAGGGAATGATTTTTGGCCAAGAGAACTACATTTTGATGAATTTTGCTAATGGAGGAAAAAGGGAATTATTTTTAATGAAAAATAAAATATAATATTTATTATATTTTATTATTATTTTATTTCCCACTTGCAATGCCAAATCAATTTTATAAAAATAATTAAGCGGGCCGACTTGTCTCATGTGAGAATGAAAAATAATAAAATAATAATATCTTGAGGTCGGCCTTGGCTAGGGCGGCTGGAGAAATGCTATAAAAGGAAGCATTGTGAGTCATTTCAGCATCATGAATGAAGTTTGGTTTTGGCATTTGAGTTTGTCTCTTGGCTGAAGATTATTTTCAGTCTGATCAAGGTGATGACCCCTTGACTTCCAGGGTTTGGAGATGGCCCCATTCCCACTTTGGGAGGTGGACATATTCAGTGTTCACTATTGAGTTCATTGCATTCATGTTTTGGAGCTTAAGAAGGAATCAGTTGCAGCATATACACATCAGACCTGGGCGTACCATTTTGTGGCTTTGATACTTGGTTTGAGGGCAGCGATTTACATCTTGAAGGAAGACGAATTTGCATCAGACCTAGCGCTACTCCTTTTGGCAACGAATTCATTATTGTAATGTCCCCATTTTGGCCATACGCTCTTCTTTGACTGATAGCCTATTTCTAGAAATCCGTAGGTTCATTAGAAGTGAAATTAGGGTTTCCTTGCTTGGAGGTTTGTGGCATTTCTAGGTATTTACTATTTTCGGTAAATACTAATTTTGGCAGTGGTTCAGTTGTCAACCTTCAGTTCATCTTTTCAATTGGAGCAGTTGCTTATGTTTAAGTTTTGGCTTTCAAAAGCATTTTTTTGTAAAATTTTGAAATAAAGGCATTAATGTTCTATTTTTCAGTTGACCACATGGCCTAGTGGAATAACTTCATGTTGTTTTAAAAATGTGGACTTGAAGGGGGGTCGAAGTCACTAAGGAGAAAATAGAATATTAAATTAAGTTAATGTTGCCATGAAGTGGGACGCCACCCTTGAGGAAAAATTAGAAATTCTTGAAATTTGAAAAGCCTCTTTTGTGACTTTTGGCGTGCCTTGAAGGGGAGTTGAAGAGTCTTCTCCTTTTCTATAAAATTGAAGCCTTGCTCCAACATTTGGTATCCATTGTTAATTGCTAAAGTTATGTTGTTGAAATGACATTGTGGTTATTTCTTCGAGGGATGCTTACCTCCTAGATTCCAATCAATTTTGTGTTTGAGAGACAACACCTAATTGGTTTTTATTGCTGCTTCTCATTTAGACTAGCAGATGGAGCTCAATTGTTGAAGATTTTGGAGATTTTCTCAGTTTTGGTGTTGTTGATATTACTACAGCTGAAGGTGTTTTTTGTTAACATTTTTTTGAGCAAATTAAATATCATTTTGGGTATGTTTGCAAAGTGGTTCTAGACCCAAGGCAACCCCTTCCACAAGAGATTGGAATTTATTTCCAAGTCTTTGATTTTTTATTGCAAAATCGCCCTAGCTTGGGGCCGTACCATTCAAAGAGCATTGAATTTTGAGCCAATAAATTAATGCTGGTCTTTTATGGCTGTTTCTTCATCTTGGTTTGGGCACCCTTCCTCCAATTGACCATTGCATTTGACTTCATTCAAATTGGAGGTAATTTGATGAAGTTATGAGCATTTCATGGTGTTTTCTGTTTGCTGATCAAAATTTCCAGAACTCAAATTTTTATATCAGATTGCATTAGTTTCCTGTTTTTGGCCTTTACTTCATCATTTGAGGGATAAACATTGTAAAGCATTCATTCTTGACATCTTAGCATTATTCTCTATCATTGTAATACTTGTATTTGCAGATTCCTTGATTGTAAGGTTGAGATTTAGTAGTACTAATCCAACCATTGTTATTGCTACAATTACTTGTTATAATTTCACATTAAGTACCCCTGGATGGTTTACCGCCAGTGTGGAGAATGAATGTAATCTCTCTTGTACCCACTGTCAAGTGGTGAATTCCCACTCATGAGTGGATGCCCGCCACAGCGGATGAATTAGCTAGTTTGAAAATTCTATGCCTGGTTATCCGCCTAAGTTTCTTTAAATTTGTAATAAGTACTCTGCCATATGTTAGCACCTCGCCTTCAAAAGGATCTTGAGTGCACATTCTTGGCGTTGAGTTTATTTTCAGTTTCCAGTTGTATTCAATTTTTGTATCAAGTTTTAGATCCTAGGGATCCTCTGACCATATGCCCGCCCCTCTTCTTTAAGTGTTTTTAGGGGGCATTCTTGGTTAGAGTTGCTTTGATAGAATTTGGGTTTGGAGCTAACACTAATCAAGTTGGCCAAGTGTTGGTGATTGTGTAAAAACTGTGGCAAAAAATTGGTTAGCATATTTCAATTATTGTAGCAGTGATTTGGCATTAAAGGAGGACGATTTTGTATCAGACCTGGGCGCTTCTCCTATTGGCATCAATTCATTATTTGTGGCAGTGATTTGCATCTTGAAAGAGGCGATTTGGAGTAAGAGACATTTGCATTGCGTTGAGACATCTTCATCAGCTAGCTGGTACTAGTCATGGATTCTCCAGTCAGCCACAATATTTCAGGTTTCATCATTGCAATTGCATTTTCTTAGAGTCAAAGCATAGCATCAGTAGCATAGTACATCCCCAGTCATCATTATATCAGCACCGTGTAAAATCGTCTTCATTAAAGGATGATTAGCTTGGCAAAATATTGTAATCAGACTTAAGTCTTGTAGCTGCACTGGCATTTCAAATAAGTCTCTCACATTATCTAGTTGGGCATTGCACATTGCATCTTGGCAACATTGTAATCAGTTTGAGACTCTATATGCAATATCAATCATTTTGGAGGTTGCACATGATATGTTTGTAAAAATGACAGTCTGCTGGAGCTGCATATTTACATAGATTTCAGTCATCTATTTGCATTGAAAAATACCAAAAACGCCTGCATATCATCCTAGTTACAATTGCAATCATTTGGCATTGTTTGGTTGAACTTTTTATGCATTTCCATATCATTCCAAAAGTAGAAAAACCACATCAGAAAACTCTTCTCAGCCTAGGACAGTTTACAATGTTAGTTTTTAATGATCAGATTGACATGTACAGAAATTAATTCAAAAACACAACACAATACACAGCAGATACCCTGGGAAAACCCTCCTCTTGAGGGAGAAAAACCCAGCCAATAATATCTCTTATATTATTGATTCTTGAAGAGAACACTTTTACAAATGAGGCCAATAAGAGAGGCCAAATGAAACACCAACAGATGATACAGCCACAGATCTTTATCACATATGATCTGCTAACATAGAACTGAAGCTATATGATGAACTTGCACTGCCCAGATGATCGCACTGTACATATGAAGAACTCGCGCTGCTTTTGTGATGAATTTGCACTAGATACAAGAGACAATGGAATGAACTGAATGGTGAATGGATGATTGAACAATGAACAATCGAATGAATATATATACAGCATGAAGGGACGTGACTCTTCAAACATAGCATGTTGGCCTCATAAAGAATTATTTCTTTTACTAATTAAATAAGTTGGCCACCTCAAAGTCGTGCCTCCTTATTTAATTTGCATCTCTTCATTAAAAACATTGTTTATCAAAGGAAGTGTCTCTTCACCAAATCGTGTACAATAATTAAATAGCCGATGACTATATTTAATTATAGTCTTCAAGAGATTCGTGCTGGAAGGAATCGGACGATGCTACTCTAAACATCAACATGCAAGACAACTGTTTGAAGAAATTTCTAAAGAGTGGAAAACTGAAAATTGAGGTCAGATTTGACAAGGGATATTACACTCCATTTTTTAATCTTATTATGATTTCATTTAATTGTTAATTGCAATCTTTATAATTGGGGTCCACGAGACCTTTGTATTTATTACATAGTTGTACTTTGAGGTAATTTATGAAGTGAGTTATGTTTCATCTATGTTTAGGATGAAACTCTTTTAAAGAAAAAATTTATTGTAATTGTTTGGTATTTTTCCAAACCTTGTCTTTTGAGGTTATTGGCATATTTGTAAAACTAAAATAATGATAATCTTGTAAGTTTGGATAAAATTATTTAATGTTGCAATCATATTTGTGGATGCTTAAATGTTGGATTGTATTGTATTATCCTAATGGATGTTTGATCCATCTTTACTTTTGGCATATGTCAATATTGGTGTCAAACGTGCATAGCATTTTGTAGCACATTCATCATGTTGTGCTCTGTAGTCCTTTTCCTTGTGTTAAGGAGCTAGTGTTATTTTTTCCTCATTCCTTGGGAAAGTGTCCTTCTGTCATGTCCCCCGAAATGGTAACATCTAATACAATCAAAATCTAAAATACAAGTAATTTCCATTTAAATATAAGATAATATTATAATTATATTATTAACAATTTGACTATTATCATAAACAAGTATTATAAAATAACCAATATCTTATCGGCGAGGTTTGATTATAACATCATCAAATAATAATCTATATTTTATTGGCAGATGTAAATAAAAGAGAATATATATATATAGCATATAAATAAGAAGGAAAAGACTAAGGAATAAATATAATATATAAATTACGTTAATAAAAGGAAGTTGCGAGTGAAAAGGCACGTCCGTGATTTAAGCCTTTGATCGGCTATTTATGGGAAAATCATATTTATCAGGTGTTCACCTTGCAGGTGGAAACGCGATGATAGCAGGATAATGCAATTCAATTATTCCCGTTTGAAGTAGTCTATATGCTTTTATAGTCATTTTAATCTTCGTAATTCAACTTTAATGAAATATGCTAACCAATTTTTCAAGGAATAACACAAAATAACCAGCAATAGATGATTGATTAGCTGCTAGCCTCAACCGTAAATCTGAACTTGAATCAAGAAACTGACTCCCCTTGAATAGGAAGAACTACTCAACGCCAAGAATGTGCATCTCAAGATCCCACCGAGGGCTTAGGTGCCAAATATATGACTCCGAAAGTCTAGAAATTGAAATTAAGAACTATCAGGCGGATAACCAGCCATGAGAAACAATTCCACGCTACCACCAAACAGTGGGGGGAAAAGATTACAAATGAAAGTAATTCATCCGCTGCGGCGGGCATCCACAGAACTGTGGGGATTCACCACTTAAGTGGGTACAAGATTTACAAACAATTTTAACCACACTGGCGGTAAACCATCCAGGGGACTTTAATGAGAATTAAATCAAATAGTTGCAGCAATAATAATGGTTAGATTAGTACTACTAATCAGAACCTTACAATTTCAACATGACTGCAAATAAATGAATTACAATGATATAGAAGTGAGATATGGATATAAGAATGAATTCTAACAATGTTCTTTGCTTTCCAATGACCGAAAAAGTGATTAAACTGGAAACTGATAAATCTGATGCAAATTCCTGAGTTCTGGAAATTTAGAACAGCAAACTGGAAAACAGTAAAAAACTCATAACTCACTCATTTCACCTCCAAATTGATTGAAATTTGTTGCAAATGCATCTCAGAAGATAGGCGACCAAACCAGGAGGAAGAAACAGCAGCAAATGGCCTTCATTTATTTCTGGCACAATTCCCAATGCAATGAAAAAGTACGGCCCCTTGAGAAAATCGATTTTGCATTATAAAATCAACAACTTCAATTTAAAATCTGCTTTTTGGTGGAAGTTGGCGCCTCAAGTCAACAATCAGATTGCTCAAACACCCAGAACTGAAATAAAATCACTCCACAAGCTATGAACAGAAAACAGCTTCAGCTGTAGCAAAACCAGGAAATTCAAAACTGTAAAACTCTCCAAAATTCTCAACCTTTGTTGCTCAATCTGCTAGTCTGATGTGAGAAGCAGCAATGTTCCAACTAGGTGTTGTATTTCAAACACGAAATTGGGAAGGGGCTAGGAGGTAGCATCCTCGAAGCAATAGCAAAATGTCCATAGTCATTTTGACAGCATAACAATAAGGTAATTGATGGATGATAATGCTGGAGCCAAGACCTTCAATAAATAAGAACTCAACAAGACTCTTCAAACGCCTGAGAAGCAGCTCAAAAGACACAAGAGACTCCTCCAATTCTCAAGACCAATCAACTTCTCAAGTGGCGCCCCAAAAGGCCTTCACAAAATGCACTTTATTCAAAATAATAAAAGTGGCGTCCCTTTCAAGATAAAGAAATATTTGAATAAAGATTAATTAATCTTTTGATGAGGGCGTACCCTTCATGGCCCCACTTTAAAACAACTTTATGTTAACTCCTTAGGCCAAGGTGGGGGTCAACAGTGAAAAAGAATAAAATGCCATTAATTTAATATTTTTGCCAACTGAAGACCAAACCAAGATATAACACTGCTCCAACTGCTAAGGATTAAGAATAGACAACTGCAACTGCCACAATTAGCATTTACTAAAAATAGTAAATAATATGAATGCCACAGAAAACCAAGCCCAAGAAACCCTAATTTTCACCTCATCCCAGTCTACGGGTTCCGGAATAGACTGAAGAACTGCAAAGCTGATCACTGATGAGAAGGGGACATTACAGTCCGCCCTCCTCGAAATTACTTGTCCCCAAGCAACTGCAAAGATGGATGCAACAAAATCTGTTCACCTTCCCACGTAGCATCTTCAATAGGCAAATTCCTCCATCTAACCAAATATTCTTTGATTGTCCTTCTTCTCAAAGAACGTTCTCTAGTGTCAAGGATCTCTTCTGGAATCAACACTAAATGACCTTCCTCATCCAATGGAGGTAATTCTGATGTAGCTACCACATTGTGTCCAATTGCCTTCTTGAGGCGAGACACATGAAAAACATTATGTATTTTGCTTTCAGCTGGAAGTTCCAACTCATAGGCAACTTCACCAATCCTTTTGGCGATTTTGAAAGGACCATAAAAGCGTGGCTTCAACTTTTCTGCACCACTCTTCTTGAGAGAAGATTGTCTATATGGTTGAAGCCTCAAATAGACCATGTCCCCAACTTCAAAAGACCTTTCCACACGCTGCTGATCAGCGTATAACTTCTGCTGATTTTGAGCTTGTTGCATATTTTCCTTAAGAGTTTTCAAGATGTCTTGGCTTTGTTGTAACATATCCAATGCTTGTGGGGCTCTACTATCACCAAACACTAGATCAACAAAGTTAGTAGCCTCATAACCATAAAGAGCCTTAAAAGGAGACATCTTAATTGACATGTGATAAGAAGAGTTGTAACAATACTCTCTTAAAT
Organism: Sequoia sempervirens; assembly: GCA_007258455.2. Taxonomy (NCBI): domain Eukaryota; kingdom Viridiplantae; phylum Streptophyta; class Pinopsida; order Cupressales; family Cupressaceae; genus Sequoia; species Sequoia sempervirens. The sequence goes on along the minus strand of VDFB02270209.1, from coordinate 12,921 downwards.
GAAGCCATTTAATCCAAGCTCGCTGCTGTCCTGAAACATAGTTCCTTAAGTAGCCCTCTAACCACTTGTTAACAATTTCTGACTGCCCATCGGTTTGGGGGTGATAACTTGTGCTTGGAGTAAGCACTGTCCCACTCAATCTGAAGATCTCCTGCCAAAAAACACTTAGGAACTTGCTGTCCCTATCACCGACAATTGTTTTAGGCAACCCATGCAAACGGAACACCTCTCTAAAAAACAACTCAGCCACTTGAGCTGCTGTAAATGAAGTGGTAACAGCAAAGAAATGAGCAAATTTCGTTAGTCTATCAACCACAACAAATATACAGTCACGTCCTTGCACCTTGGGCACCCCCGTGATAAAGTCCATGGCAATACTTTCCCACTTCTGATTTGGAATAGGCAAGGGCTGAAGTAAACCAGCAGGAAAAGAGTGTTCATTTTTATTCCTTTGACAAATAGGACACTCTCTAATGTAATTCAAGACTTCATCTTTCAAACCTTTCCAAGTGAATCGTTCACGAATCTGCTTGTAAGTCTTGAAAATCCCTTGATGACCAGCAAGGGGAACATCATGAAAAGATTGTAGAATCTTTTTCTTAAGCTTAGATTCTTGTACTAAAAAGATTCTATCTTTGTAATAAATTAATCCATCAACCAACTTATACCTTTCATCAACCAATTGACCTTCTAACAAGCTGGTTGCAAACTGATTTTTAACATAATCAGCAGCAATTAATTCTTTCCAATCTGCTGATAACTCACAAATTGACTGCAAATGAGGCCGTCTAGAAAGTGCATCAGCAACTATATTATTGTTTCCTTTGACGTATTCAATGTCAAAGTCATATGCTTGGAGTTTACTTACCCATTTTTGCTGCCTTTCATTCAACTCCTTTTGGCGCATAAAATGTTTAAGACTGTTGTGATCAGTCTTAACAACAAATTTACTTCCCACCAAGTATTGACGGAATTTAGACAAAGCATGCATGATGGCAAGCATCTCTTTGTCATAAATAGAGTAAGTTTTTTCTGCCCCTCTCAACTTTCTACTCTCGAAGACAATAGGATGTTTGTCTTGCATTAGGACAGCTCCAACTCCTTCTCCTGAAGCATCACACTGTAATTCAAAAGGTTTTGAGAAATCCGGAAGTGCCAATACTGGACACGAACTCATGATTTGTTTAAACTTATCAAAAACCTCTTGTGCTTGCTTAGTCCAAAGAAAAGCTCCTTTCTTTGTAAGATCTGTCAAAGGTGCAGCTTGATGAGAATAACCTTTTACAAATCTTCTATAGAATCCCCATAACCCTAAAAAACCTCTCAAATGAGAAATAGTCTTAGGAGTTGGCCAATCAAGAATGGCCCTTATCTTTTCTGGATCCACTTTCACACCCTTTGAGCTGATAATGTGGCCAAGGTATAAAAGTTCTTCCATCCCAAACTCACACTTTGGCTCTTTGGCGAATAGACATTCCGCCTCTAAAATGGTAAGCACTTCTTCCAAATGCTTAAGGTGCTCTTCCCAAGACTTACTGAATATGAGAATATCGTCGAAGAAGATGAGCACAAACTTCCTCAACTGCTGTCTAAAAATCTTGTTCATACAAGATTGGAATGTGGTTGGAGCATTTGTCAAACCAAAAGGCATGACAAGAAATTCAAAATGCCCAAAGTGGCATCTAAATGCTGTCTTTTCTATATCCTCCTCCCTCATTCTGATTTGGTGATAGCCAGAACGAAGATCAATCTTTGAGAAGAACATTGCCCCATGGAGCTCATCAATAAGCTCATCAATCCTAGGGATAGGATATCTATTCTTGATGGTTTTCTGATTTAATGCGCGATAGTCAACACACATACGCATTGTTCCATCTTTCTTTTTGACCAGCACTACTGCTGAAGCAAATGGACTCTTGCTTGGTCTAATAAAACCACTTTCCAACAGCTCCTTGATGGCTTTTTCAATTTCATCTTTCTGCCTCTTTGGATAGCGGTAAGGTGTAGTAATGACTGGTTTTGCTCCTTCTAACTCAATCACATGCTCAGAACCTCTTTCAGGAGGTCTTCCAGGAGGTAAGCTTCCAAAGACTTTACTTTTCTTTGAAAGTAAGGCTTGAATATCAGGATGATATTGCCTTTTTCCTCAACCGGATCAGCTGGTAAAACCATACATTCAGCAGCCCATTCAACCTGATCATGGCGGATCAGCCTTTCCATCCTTTTCAAAGAAACAATTCGCGGGCCTCCATTTGACATCCCTCTTAAAACAACCTTCCTTCCATTTGACTGAAATTTCAGCTCCATGGTTTGCAAATTCAAAGTGATCTCACCAAGAGATCGCAGCCATTGTATACCCAACACAACATCAGTGTCTCCTATACCCACCACATAAAAATCATCCTTAATTTCATGATTCCCTAATTGCAAAGATAGGTTAGGAATTCTCCTTGTGCAAGATATAGTGAAACCATCAGCAACCATTACTTTGAAACCATCAAAATCTTCAGTCTTCAAACCCTTTCTAGCAACTAGCCCTTCATCAATAAAATTGTGAGTTGCTCTGGTATCAATTAGAGCAACTATCCTTTGTGAATTTACAACTCCATGAACCCTAAAAGATTCATTCTTTTGAAAACTAGATAGTTGTGCAAAAGCACTACCATCTCCAACTTCTTCGGACTTGTCTTCTTGAATTTCTTCACCTTCACTACTTGCTGATTCGTATTGCTGATCAGACGAATCAGATTCTGATCCATAATCAGAATAGCCCTCCATTTGAACTACTTTGCCTCTTCCATAGCAACGGTGGCCTTTCACCCAAGGCTCACGACAAGTGAAGCAAACTCCATCCTTTCTAAGCTGTTCTTTGAGCTCTTCGGACAGCCTTGGTGGAAACTTCTTGGGCAGATTTGAAGAAAACTTTTTATCCTTCTTATGGCTGAATGGTTTTGAGTGAAATTTAGGCCTTGGGGCTGCCAACTCCATGCTCCTAGCTTTCTTGATAGCTTCATCTAGTGTTGGAGGATCAAATGCTTTGACCCAACCCTTCAAAGGCTCCATTAAACCTTCAACAAAAAGTACTACAAATCTTCTTTCAGTAATGTTTGGCACCATTACTGACAACCTCTGAAAATCAGCCACATAACTTTCTAAAGATCCTTGCTGTTTCAACTGTGCCAATTCTCTAAATTTCAATTCCGGATCTTTGGTGTCAAATCTCTCAATCAGCTTATTGGTAAACTCTCCATATGTGCGAATAAGGTTATGGCCAAGAGTGACCAAACCGTGAGTCCACCATTCATGAGCTATGCCATCTAAATGCAAGGTAGCAAATTTGATAGCATCTTCTTCCGGCATAGGTCTAAGAGAGAGGTAGTTATCTAACTTTTGCACCCATGACCTGGCTGTACACTTGTTACTACCATCAAAATGTTCCATAGTGATCTTTCCCAATGCTTGGTAAAAATCATTTCTAGGGCCTGCAGGAGGACGTTGATCATTCCTACCACCATTTCTCCGACTCCTTTGATTCATGAATTGATCAAAGGTCCATGCTCCTCTCAAGTCAAGAGGTAAAGAAACATACTCCATATAAGCTTGACGAGCATCATCAGCAAAGTTTGGAGTAGCCTCAACTGGTTGTTGCTCTTCCCTTGGTGTGAAAACGGGAAAGAGGGGTCTAGAGGATGACCCACTATGAATTGTAGTATGCTGACCTACAATTCTGTCTCTAGTATTCACCTCAGGACTGCCACTATTATTATTTCCATTTACTCCACTACTTTCTCCAGCTGAGTTATTTTGGGGCTGAATAATACTCTGAGCTGCTTGCTGATCCAACTTGGATAATAAACGGGACATCATGTCTATCATCCCGTCAAACTTCTCCACTCTATCCCTCTCTTCATTATCTCTTCTTACTGAATCTGACATTATTACAGTTGTGTGATCAACCACTTCCACTGAATTATCTGAACCTTCCACTGTTTTACCAAGGTCTCTTAGAGCTTCTGAGAAGGTATCTGCCTCTGGAACGGGCGGAAACTGATGCTGATTTCTGGCCTGACTTCTGGTGTATGGCCTAGTGTCTTTTTCACTCATCAGTTAACTACTGCAATCTGCCACAGGATGGCAGGGTCTTCTGCTCTGATACCACTGAAATATGCTAACCAATTTTTTTTAAGGAATAACACAAGATAACCAGCAATGGATGATTGGATTAGCGTTAGCCTCAAATACAAATCTGAACTTGAATGGAAGATACTGAACTTAAACTGAAGAAACTGAACTTGAATAGAAGAACTACTCAACGTCAAGAATGTGCACTCAAGATCCCACTGAGGGCGAGGTGCTAACATATGACGGAGTTTAAGAAATTGAAATTATGAACTAATTAGGCGGATAACCAGCCATGAGAGAACAATTCCACGCTACCACCAAACAGTGGGGGGAAAAGATTACAAAATAAGCATTTCATCCGCTACGGCGGGCATCCACAGAACTGTGGGGATTCACCACTTAAGTGGGTACAAGATTTACAAACAATTTAACCACACTGGCGGTAAACCATCCAGGGGACTTTAATGAGAAACAAATCAAATAGTTGCAGCAATACAAATGGTTAGATTAGTACTACTAATCAGAACCTTACAATTTCAACAAGACTGCAATTAAATGAGTTACAATGATAGAGAAGTGAAATATAGATATAAGAATGAATTATAACAATGTTCTTTGCTTTCCAATGACTGAAATGGAGATTAAACTGGAAACTGATAAATCTGATGCAAATTCCTGAGTTCTGGAAATTTACAACAGCAAACTGGAAAACAGAAAAACACTCATAACTCACTTATTTCTTCTCCGAATGGCGTGAAACGAATTGCAAAAGCACCTTACAAGTCTGGCGCCCAAGATAGAATCCAGAAACAGCAAACAAAGTCTCTACTTTATTTGGCACTAATCCCAAGACAGCATTAAATGGTACGGCCCTTGAGGAAAATCGACTTTGCAATATAAAATTGAATACTTGGAATTTAATTCTCAAATTTTGTGAAAGATGGCGCCTTCAGTAGACTAATGCATGGCCAAAGTACCCAGAACAGAATAAAATTCGCTTTGGAAGTTATGAACAAAACTCAGCTTCAGCTGTGTAAAAACCAGGAACTTCAAAACTGTAGAATTCACCAAAAATTCTCAACCTTTAATGCTCAATCTGCTAGTCTGTTGTGAGAAGCAGCAATATTCCAATTAGGTGTTATATTTCAAACACGAAATTGGGAAGGGGCTAGGAGGTAGCATCCTCGAAGCAATAGCAAAATGTCCATAGTCATTTTGACAGCATAACAATAAGGTAATTGATGGATAACAAATGCTGGAGTCATCTCTTCATTTTATAAGAATTGAGAAACTCTTCAACTTCCTCAATGGTACGCCAAAAGACAACTATTTGAATTCTCCTTATTTTCAAATTTCATAAAAATATATTCCTCATAAAGTGGCGTCCACTTTCCTCCAAGCATAAATTCAAAAATATAAAATATTAATATCACCTTATGACAAGGCGTACCCTTCAAGTCCCCTTTTTAAAACAACTTGCAAGTTGTATCCTTAGGCCAAGGGGTGGTCAATTGAAAAATATAACACTTATGCCAATACTTAGTAAATTTCAACAATTAAGGCTTGAGAGGAAGATATTGAAACAACCAATAACATGCTCAACTGAAGTGATGACTGAAGACAACCAATTGCATACTGCCACAACTATCATTTACTAAAAATAGTAAATAAAATGAAATGCTACAAAAGCCAAGCCCATGAAACCCTAATTTTCAATTCTTCATCCCAAATTTCACGGGTTCCTGGACAGATCAAGAACTCAAGAAGCCGGACACCGATGAGAAGGGGACATTACATGAGACATCACGAGGAGCCTCCCCTACTTGACTTCTGGGCAGCCATAGGCTCAAAATTTTCAAGTCAAGGGATGAAGACCTTCAATAACAATCTGTTTGCTCATAATACAGGGATTGTTGATTTGGGGTTATCTAATGGCTCATGGATCACGAAGATTAACGGTTGTCTCGAGAGGTGCAAGGAGAGGCCAAAACTGGTTGTTCCGTCTGAAATGATTGCTGAAGATGTTGAGTATTATTCAAATCACTCCTTATATTGTAAGTTTTTGGGGATGAGGATTTCTTTGCAATTTTTGGAGGTTTGGGCCTAGAGGACATGGGAGCCAAAGGGGGAAATGGAGATAATGTTGCTGGCGAACAATTATTTCATGGTTACTTTTAATTGCATTGCTGATAGCAATAGGGTATTTGAGGGAGGCCCTTATTTTCAATAAGGTAGGGTTGTTTATCAAGCCATGGCATGCAAGTTTTAACCCCGCAGAAGAGCTTCCAAATCGTGTCCCGGTGTGGGTTCGTTTACCGAGGCTCCCAGTGGAATGCTGTCGAGAGGATGTGCTGCACCTTTTGGCCTCGGTGCTTGGAAAACCAGTTGGGACTTCATCGCAGACTTTGGGTAAAAAGGTAATGACTTTTGCACGCATTTGTGTTGAGATTGATATAAGTAGGCCTTTGCCCGATGCAATAGATATGTGTGCGGGCTCTTATTCTTGGGGGCAGCATTTGGACTACGGAACTCTTCCTTTTCGTTGTCAGCTCTGTCGAGAATATGGCCATTTGCAGCGGAGATGTCCAAGGTATAAGCCTATGGAGTCCCAACCTTCACGACCTGCGAGCAATCTTCCTGAAACAGATAAGGGGAAGAGCATTTCTCCTGAGGAGGTAGGTGCTTCTGATGGTTTTGCTCCGGTCAAGGCTCGAAATCGGAACAGGGGTCAAAAGAGGCCTTTTAAAGAAAGGCAAGATGAAGGTACCTTCAACAGATTTGAGGTTTTGGATGAGCTCAGCCAACAGGAGGTGAACCTGAGATTGATCAACCTAGATCAAGGGCTTGAGGACTTAGCTCAGGAGGATCTTGTTCTTGATTCTTCTTTGGATCCACAAAGGGATGATTGTTTGCAAATGGAAGCTGATCAGCAGTTGGGGGTTTCTGAGGTACAGGAACCCTTGGCCGTTGGTACAACAGTAGGTGGGGATTCTCCTCTTCCTGGGCGGAACACTAGTTCGGACCCGGCTAAGAAGACCAAGCCTCCCCCCAAATTGGGCATCATGCAGAAGGATATTAAGAAGGGCGGGGCAGAGAAATTTGCTAAACCTAGTAGGAAAAAGGATGTGGAAAAGATTAAACTAGCAGGTGAGAATTTGGTGGAGTCAAGGGTAGTAAGGACTCTGGATGCTCTTTTTTCAAGCCCCTTGAAATGATTGTTCTGTCATGGAATGTACAAGGCTTGAACAGCGGCCCTAGACAAAAAGCGGTTCATGATTTAGTTAAAAGTCAAGGTCCTGATGTCTTCTTTTAGCAAGAGACTAAGCTATCTGTTGAGAATATGCATGGCTTGGCACCTAGGTTGTGGAGGAATGGGGAGTGCCAGTGCATTGGAGCTCATGGAGCTTCTGGGGGTCTAGCATGTTTATGGAATCCACGGAGAATCCGACCTCTTTGGTGGATTTCTTCTAGATCCTCTATGTCTATGATTACTACTAGTTTTGAGACAGGGGAAGTAATTCTCTTTTCTAATATATATGCTCCTACGGATTTTCGGGGTAAACAAGGTCTGTGGTCCCATATCAAGCTTATCCGTAGCATGACGCCTTTTCATCCATGGATTTTGGCTGGAGATTTCAATGCTATTTGTGAGTTGGCTAAGAAGCGAGGGGGTACTGGAAGGTTGGAGCCCTCTGCGCTACTACTTCGTGACAATATCAATACCTTGAATCTTGTTGATATCAAACCCAGCAATGGTCAGTTCACCTGGAACAATCGTCGGGTTGGTGAGTTCTGCATTGCCGAAAGATTAGATCAATTTCTGGTTTCCTGTTACTGGGTTGGAGGGATGTGGTCATCTTGCTCTGAGATCTTGGATTGGAGAGGATCTGACCACTGGCCTATTAAGCTTGCTACTGAGTCAACTTGTGTGCCTCGTATGCCCTCTTTTACGTTCCAACTCATGTGGTTGCGGGACCCTTCTTTGAAGGCCTTTGTGACTGACTGGTGGAAGAAAGGTAGACCTGCTTATGGCACGGCAATGTATTCCTTTGATAAGTTACTTCAGTATGTTAAATATGAGCTCAAACGGTGGAATCGTCAGTACTTTGGGAATGTCTTCCATGCAAAGGCGTTGGCTCAGGCTAATTTGGATGGTATCACGAGGAGGTTAAGGGAGGATGGGGTGACGGCTGAGTTGCTTCAGGACGAGGCTCGGGCTGTGAAGAATCTTGAAGAATGGGAGTTGCGAGAGGAAATGTATTGGAAACAGAAGGCTCGCATTGAGTGGCTTCAGGAAGGGGATAAAAATACTGCTTTCTTCTTTAATTCGGTGAAAGCCAGACGACATGGTAATTCTATCTCTAGTCTGGTGAATGACAAGGGAGACTATCTTTCCTCCTTCCCAAAAATCTCAAGGGAGGCGGTGCAGTATTTTGAATCTCTTTTTAGGGAGGACTCGCAGGGGGGGTCTCCTAAGGAAGCGCAGATTCTTTCTTGTATCCCCTCTCTCGTGTCTGGAGATTTGAATCAACAACTCATGAGTGATATCTCGCTTGAAGAGCTTGAAGGGATTGTTTTCAATATGAAGAAGGGGAAGGCGCCTGGTCCTGACGGCTTCCCGATTGAGTTTTTTCAAGAATTCTGGGATATTATCAAACTTGATCTCCTGGCAGTGGTTCAAGAATCTCAACAAAATAAGCAGATGCTAAGGGATCTAAATGCTACCTTTCTGGCTCTTATTCCCAAGAGTGAGGGGGCTAATAGGTTAAGCCAATTTCAGCCCATTTCTTTATGCAATGTAATTTATAAAATTATTTCTAAACTTATTGCTGACCGGTTGAAAAAGGGGCTGGAGGAGCTGATCTCTAAGGAACAAAGTGGTTTTGATGCTGGTAGGCAGATTCTGGATGGGATTGTTATTGCAACTGAGGTCATCCATTCTATGGCCAACTCTAAAGAAAAAGCGATGTTTATCAAACTTGACATGGCTAAGGCATATGACAGAGTCAGGTGGTCCTTCCTTTGGCGGGTTCTTGGTGCTTTTGGTTTTGCTGAAGAATGGATTCAATGGGTTTTGAGTTGTGTTACTTCAGTCTCTTTCTCTGTGCTTATCAATGGGAGTCACTCTGAGTTATTTGGTGCTTCTAGGGGGCTTCGGCAAGGAGACCCTCTTTCCCCTTATTTGTTTATTCTTTTGGCTGAAGGTTTGGGGAGATGGATTAAAAGGAGTGTGGAGTCTGGTCTCATTCAGGGTTGGAGGTGGGGTGGCACCTTACCTCCGCAAACTCACTTACAATTTGTGGATGATACGGCTTTGATGGGGATGGCTACAATGCGGGAGGCTTCTAATTTACGAAAAGTGTTGGATGTTTACCTAGTTGCCTCTGGTCAACAGATTAATGAGGGCAAGTCTTCCAGTTTCTTCTTCAACACTCCGGGCCCCATTCAACAGAGGATTGCCCAAACTTTGAGATTTCAGATCGGGACTCTCCCTTTGACTTTCCTTGGCATTCCTATCTCGGTGTGTAGACTGCCTAGAGAGTCTTGGCAGATTATTTCAGGCGAAAGTCAATCACTGGACTCATCGATGGTTATCCTTTGCTGGTCGTGTCCAATTGATTAAGTCAGTGGTGCAGGCTTTGCCCATTTATAGATGCATGCTCCAGGTTGCCCCTATGGGCTTTCTTAAGGACCTAGATTCTGTGGCGAGACAATTTTTATGGGCTGGTTGCTTGGAGTCCTCCAAATGGAATCTTGTTAGATGGGAGGTTGTTTGTAGTCCAAAACAATATGGTGGACTAGGTTTGAGGTAGTCGGCATTGACTGGGGAGGCTCTAGCTGCAAAACTGTATTGGCGGTGGTGTAACGAGCAGGATAAGAGTTGGGCCAGGGTTCTTTCTCAGAAGTATCTCCCGGGGATCCCTCAGCCCGATATGTCTAGGTACCCCCTTGTGGGGAAGGGCTCAATGATTGCCAAACCTGATCACTCCCACAACCAAGCTCAAATTTAGGATAGAGGGACCTTCATGGTGCATTCCATTCTTCATAATTTTATCACTTTTAACCAAGCGTTGATAAATTGATGCAATGTTGTAAAGAAGTGGAAGGCACAAGAGCATAAAGGAGAAAATTAGAGTTTTTTCACTTTTCTGCCTACAGCCTGCACTTTTCTGCCATCAAGCAGTTTTCTAGGTCAGAATCACCTTGTACTCACGAAATTACAGGTGAGTAACCAAGAAAGTAACTCCTTGGCCCACTTAATGTGTGAGTGGGCAAGTTACTTGCTGAGTTTTGATACCACGCACAATAGTTTAGATATTCCTATGAAATGAAATAGCTCTAAAAGCTACGTGCACAATGTACCCAAAAGATCAAACTCAAGTTCAATCAAAAACTATGATACCCCATTTGATACCAAAAGACTTGCAAATCCTGAAATTGTAGAACCAGAAGTCCAATTCAAAGCAAAATTTATAAATGAAAAGAATAACCAAACTAAAGTAAGGACCAAGATATTTAAAAACAAAATGTAAAGTCCAAAATATCCATTCAATATCAATGGGAATCATGATAATGTGTATATTTTAATGTTTTTAAAGCGTGACAGAATGGGGACATCTAGCCATCACTAGAACATCATACTCAATTCTGCAACATTTAGCAATGCATCCCCCTTTTTCAACATTTTTGAGGACTGCCAGGGGGACGTTTCTTGGTTGTCACCACATACCAGAAATTTGAGGGGTATGTGGATGCTTCAGAAAGAGCATGGAATACATCCCCATGTAATCCTCCATAAAATCTAAATCTCTTCCAGACTGCCTGGGTTCCTCTTCTCCTTATCTTAGATATAATCAATTTTCATTCTTGTTTCAAAATTTGAGTCTCTCTGATAGATTAACATAACTTCCAGCCTCAGGCACTTGATTAAAATTTCATTCGTAAAGATGATATTCATTAACACAAAATTCTATTTCAAAAAGCATTTGTGAATTGGGTAAAATCTTAAACACAGTTTTCACCAAATATACATGCATTAATCATGCCACTTTGCTCAATATATTTCTTTAAGCCCTCACTTATTCCCGCTGTGTTTTTAAGGAAGGAAGAGAACCGCCAGTTTAGTGCATACTAAGAGGATTTGTGTGCTCATATTAAGATGTAGAGTCCAATCACAGGAATGTTACAGTTTATAATGGCAAATCATGTATACACCCTGACAATGTGTTTTTGGTTTTGTGCTTGTGTTGGCTGTTCAGTGCCACAAGATCCTTTGTGTATCTCAGCTTGTCTCTGCAGAGGAATTCCCAATCAAGTTAAAACATCCAGTTTCTCCTTTTTTCTGAGTTTCATCCTTCTGAATTGATCAATCTTTACTTATAAAAAGATTACCACTTTAGTACAGTTTATTTCAGGGTAATAAAAAGGCCACCGAATTAAAAAATCATATGTTTTTGTTCTCTCTGGTCGAGCACACAAACCGTTTTTTTAAGCATAACCAACTTGCTCTAACCTTAATTGACCCTAAATTGAATAATTTATAAAAAAATCCTACATGATCTGGAATATCTGCTTTAAAAAAGTATTATATATTATTCTTACTCCAGTGTTTCCTGAATTTTTTTGGTAGAGCGTATTTAAAGGTCTTCTTGTTTTTTGGACAATTCCTATTTCAAAAGTGTGTCCAAGACTCGGCAATGGATGTTTGGCATGGGAAGTCCTGTTGATTTGAAAATAAAATTAAAAAAAAAAATCAAGAGTAACACAAGATTTCCACACATTCAGTACAACACAAGAAACTGTGCAAATCAACAAAAATGTAAACAAAATTTACTGCAATTACTGATCTCGTAATTTCCCTGAAGAAAGGTCTGGAAGGAAACTCAAATATTTGGAATCAAAAATATTACACAATGGTGTCCATATGCATGATATTATGTTTACTCTGAAAATCTAAAATCTTCAAAATCGAATGCATTCAACTAGTTGGGCGTGACGTACCCTAACCATTAATTTGCAAAATAAGAAAAAAACGAGAGTAGATATTAAAAACACGCACCTTTCTCTTAACCTCATGCATGGAAGTGTCCGCGGCTTCAGGATCTCTGATATACGAAGAGGGAACCTGTCCTGGGTCTTTGAGAATTGCAAAGGTATAACATATGAGGGACATTACTGTCAATCCTGTAAAGATAATAGCATTGAGTAGACCAGCGGCAGTGCTCAAGCTCAGCCATTGTTCCGTCACGATGAATACAGTGGTGTAGTACACAAAGCCTGTGGCTAACAAAACTACCAATACCGGTAGTGAAACAAGCCTCTCCCTCATTTTAATATTCACATACGCGTCATTGAAAATTAAAAATCATGTCTTCAGTATCACTCGTCATGCTATATAATTGTAGATTGCAGATCTTTGGCACTAAGGCGTTAAATTGGAGATCCAGATGCAGAAAACACAAAAACCAGTTTGGTTTTGGTCGCGACTTCAAATCACTTAAGGTCTGTAACTCTGTAAGATCCCCGTTCTAACGGCAGATCCCCCCGACGTAAGGAAATCTTTCATTTTCTTTTACTTCCAGCACTATCGTATAAAAGATGATTCGATGTTTTTATTGCTTGAATTTCGAATCACAATTAACGTTTTGTTAGGAATAAAAATTGTTCTTGAGCTAAAGGAGGTTTCTGCACTGAGCATATACAGATCAATCACCATTGTGCGGCCGACGGGGAATTAAGTTTTTTTAATTGATCGAAGGATGTCAATACAAGGTTTTTTAAACCTCCACGAGGCCAAAG